>JABFQC010003024.1:0-14870 GCA_022817085.1 Psilanteris sp. ZL-2020
TGAACCGAGACATTTTCATGCAAAAGACATAAATAGTATCTAATAATAAGACACTTATAATATCTTTTCTATAAAAATGTCTTGACTGAAGACATTTTTGTAACGCCAGTTTTTACAGTGTAAATATGTATAATTAAAACTAAACACATTTTTTCAAAATACTTTATAAACGATGATATAAAGTATAAAAGTTTATATAATATACATTTTATTTTATACAATTAAAAATTTAATTTCAATAATATTTTTAATCAATATTCTTCTAACACCCTTATGATAACACCGATCTTTCGGGTTTAAACTACACACCCTGATAGTCTTTCCCCTTAGGCGCCGTCACTATAACTTTTAATTTTAATATATATTATATAAATAAAGTATGAGATTTATTTTATCGACAATTCTAAATAAAACTTGTTTTTACGCGTATTTTGATAAAACACAAACATTTAAAAACCTGGCCCTCTATGAATATATTTTAATTAAAATGTGTCATTTCACATTAGATTCTTTATTCTAAAAAAGAAATATACATATTTCATCATTCTACATACAACAAATCTATTTGTTAACAGTAAATAAATACATTTTTTATATACAAATGCATTTCTTCGCAAATACAACACACTTGTTTCAAAATTAACTAAAATTAATCCAATTAAAACCAACAGTATTATAAGTAAAGAATTTGAATAATTTTTTTATGAAAATTATTAATTTTAATGATTATAATTATTATTGGAGAAAATAATTTACTTAAATTCAGAAATATGAATGAATGTTGGAATAAAACTTCAGTGAAAAGCAACGACAAAATATGTTTGCTGTGATGAAAGATATTTCATTTCGATGCCAATTATATATCTATAAAATACTTAATATATACGTTTAAACTCACGCTAACTTCATCAACAAAGTAAAAGAGCCATAATCATATATAATATTGAATTTATTTCGACATTTATTTTTCTATATTCATATATATAAGCATTTAATAAATTAAAATAACCATATATTACATTTCAGACTCTAATATGATCTACATATAAAGTATATTATAATATAGTTGTCCCTTATATTAGATACATATTATTAACAAAAATCCAATTTTCACCAAGTTTATATAGTCAAAATTAATGTTAATATACTTTAAATACTATATTACTCTAAAAAATTAGCGTTTCTTGTATATTTTATTGTTGTCCAAATTAACTTTTTGATGAATATCATTTATTCGACTAATTTCAATTCTTTTGAACGTGCTATATAGCATTCTTATTCCCAAATTTAATAACAAGTTAAATAGATTGTAACATTTTTGAATTATTATTAACGAAATTTATATTTCATCTCGACTTTCATCTCCATGAAGTCAGTTGATATTACGGTTTCAAATAAATATTATTAGCACTGGAATATCTTGATTTAGGGCAGATTAAAACAAAACATTGACATTTCAGAATGAATGTTATTGCTTTTTGGTCAAATACAATATTTTGTTTCTATTATATTTATTTGAATCTTGTTACGATTATAATGAAAATTCAGGACATTTCTGATTCAAAATATTAAATAATATGTTTAAAAACTGTATTTAAAAAAATAGAGTGAAAAAAATGATATTCTTACGTTGCAACAATATTTTCAAAAATCCATATCTAATTAAAAAAACATAATTTTCCACTATCCTTTGACAATAATTATTACCACAAATCAGTTACATTATTTCGTGTCGAGAACATTCGTTTCATCATAAATTACTAAAAATGAATTTATGAAATCAAACTCGTTAATTTCAGATAAAATATTATTATCTTGTTCTTTTAATATGTTTTCTTTTTATCGGAAACTAGAATCTATTTTTTTACATGATGTATCATTTTTCATAATCGGATATTCATTTATCAAAATATGTACTAAGTGGATTTCCTGCTTATCAGAATCAGTTTTCTATTATACGAGAAAATATTTCAATACATTTCGTTGCATATATATGAAACTTCTTACATAAAGACTTTAGAAAATATGTATTCCAGTGGTAAATAATTCATTTTCATTTTTGACAAAGTTAAATTAACGTTATTGCCAATATAATGTACTGCCATAACGTCAAATTGCATGCCATAAATCGTAATTACAAATTCGTTCGCGACGTAACAACGGTGACATAGAAGAACATTCCAATCACGTATTATAGCACAGGATTAAGTCAAAAGTTTCATCATTTCAAAAATTGCATAAAAAATATAAATTGCTACAACTTTCACAAACGCGATTTTAAAACGACAAAAGTTTTTGTCGTCACCAAATTGGTGTCACAATTTGGTTTCCATGCGTCGAAAAAATTACATTTTTTTAAATTAACAAGTTTCAAATGATCGAACTCAATTATCGTCAATCAATTATAATTTAATAAAATTAACTGGTTAAAATATTAAGATAATTGATTTTTATTTAAATATTGTGACAGAATTCGAGAGAAACTAATTGGAATATAAAATTTGTAATTTTGTGTAAAAATTAAATTACGTTCGAATTCAACAATTATTTTTTGACCTTTTTCTGACGTGAAGAATAATTAATTATAATTTGTATTATGACACATTTTTAATATTTATTTTTCAAACGTTGTTCTATATAAATTGTATTTCAAGTAAATATTTATATAAAGATACACTTATGAATAGCATGAAATTGTTTCAGTCTTCATAATGCCAGAGCACGGGCATAGCATTTGAACTGAAATTTTGTATTGAACGTGATAAAATTCATGAAAAGGTATATTTATAAATATTGAAACGTTCGCGCGACAAATGTTCAAACATTATCTTTCACCCTGTATTTGTGAAATTGCGAACAATTTTGAATCGTTTTTTATTAAAAATTCCAAAACTTATAACATCTGCATTAGTTTATCCGTACATCTCCAAATATATATATATATATATATATATATATATATATATATATATATTTTTATTTATATAAAAATAAATTTAATATATAATTACAAAATTGTTAACTTTCTAATTGACATTTTTGAACCTACACGGAGAAAACGTTTTATCAAAAATTACTATATTTACTACTACTCGTAAGATGGAGCATTTGAAAATAAAGATTTTACTATATTTAATTTCAGTATTGCAGACATCTTATGAAAAAATTTACTATATTATATAGTAATCTATACACTAATAAAGAGTATTATTTTCATGTTTAAAAACATCATTCTACGTGTATAGTAGTAAATATAGTATTTTTGATAAAACATTTTCTCCGCGTATACTGTGAATTTAGAATTTGAATATTCACTGCATTCAAATTCAAATTAATTATTATTGGCCAATCCACATTGCCCTAAAGATACTCTTACTGTGGTTTTCATGCGTTGCATTCAACATAGCTACTCAAGTGACATTACAATGCAACACGTACGTAATCTTAATGGACTTGTTCTGCAGTGGCATGGTTAACTTGATTTTTCTATAATAATTTACGAGTGTGATTTATCAACCAAACAGAATTAAATTATGCTCCGGATAATCTGAAAGTAAATAAAAAGCATAAAAAATATTTCAAATTGATAACACCTGTCATAAAATAAAATACTCGTGAGCAGAATAAAAATCGGTTTTAAAATCTAAATTTATTATTTGCGGAAATAAATTCTGATTATAAAATCGCATATATTTAACAGCTTCACGTAATCACATTTTATGCATATATGTACATCTGGTACAATGATATTAATATTTAATTTTATGGCCGGCAATGTTAATACTATAATAAAGATTGTTAACGAACTTTTTTTCTGCTGGTGTAACAAAATATAAGTCGACAGAAATAATAAACACGATGAAATGTAATATCGTTGCTCAATATGATTTAGAATCGAGAAATTCATGTAAAAAGAAAAATAATATATTACATTTTTTTTTGTTATTTTCAAATTTTATCAAAATATTCAGAAAAATCAAACTCTTTTTTACACATTATTATTATATAAATTATCCACATATGCATACGTATATCTATATAACTGTGTAAATAGTAAATCCATTTATTATATATAAGAATATGTAATTATAGATATTTCGAAATAATCGCATTGCAAATGACCAAATACTACACGTATTCATTTACATGAATGCAAATTTAATTAATTGTTTGTGATAATAAAATAAAGATATTGTAAATATTAAAATCTGGTATTATTGCATTAATTAATGTCATAATATATATATATATATAGAATACGACGAGACTTGTAAATATAAGTAGTCAAATGAGCATAACTTAATATGTTTTAAAAGTAAGCTGCTTATAATAATTTCATACAACCTTAATTTCGTCATATGTTCTATTTTCCTATTTTCTTTAATTTAATGTTAAACTCATTTATTAAAATAATGTTCTTGATTTTTCAATGCGTTTAAAAATCAATGTAATTAAATTTCAGTTATAAATTTTACAATAATATATACATTTATATATCAAATAAAAACAGTATAATCATCCCTTGAAATAATTATTAATATTTAATTTTTCAAACCCACCAACGTAAGTTTAATACATAAAGCGATCATCGCAGCCATTATATGGAAAAGAACATGTTTTCCACCTTCATAGGGTAATGATCTATTTTCCACTCTTTAAACAGGGCGAAAGCTGGTTAAATTTCCAGACTTGTGTCAATAAAAAAATATTACGGGCGCTGTTATTGAAACAGAAATGTTCAATAAATACAATACTTCCCGTTTATTATTCTTACTATTATTTGAAAATAATTTGATTTAAATATTTAATTTATGCGTGTATTGTGGTATGTAAAATAATATTATAATATCCGACAAATGATGTTCGCTCATTACCAATATTCCCGCAAAATCATAAAACTGTTATAGATTTAAAATTACATTACAGTATTCGTAATTATGTTCCAATAGTCGTGTAACTATTTGAAATACATTTTATATTCATATCTCCGGTTATTCGTTAAGTAACTATTAACAAATTATACTTATTATTATTCCACATAATAATGATAAAATGTATTCATATATAGAACGCATTTTAATACTATTATATAATTACATATTATTCTGAAATTATCCAAATGATATAAAATATTTTATTTAACTTTTATTATAAGAAAATTAACGACCAATTATTTAATACAGACAAAATAATAAAACATGAGTTTTATTATAAATGATTCTTTATTAATAGTAACGTTTCGGCCATATTGTAGGCCTTTTTCAAACTGATTTGAGTATTAGTAAAATTTATAAAGACATGTATAAAACTACTATATATGTCATGTCCAAGTGTATTGTAACAAATGAAAAAAAAAAAAATTTTATTTTGTCTGTATTAAATAATTGGTCGTTAATTTTCTTATAATAATTAACATTCTACATACAGACGTTAATAATTTGATATATAATTTTATTTAACTTATTGTTAAAATAATATTATCACGTATGCGAATTTAAAAAACATATATGATTCTTTTATTTTAATTCAAAGACATCGAATTTATTCTTTTAATCCACGTTTGCGCCATATTTCATATCCATATTATATAAATCAATAAATTATATTACATTGTTAATAAATTATTTACGACAACATATATTCGGCACGCATTATTCTTAAGTATAATTTATTTATACACGTGATAAACCATGCGCTTCATAATAAATGAATATGATTTCTATATAAATAAACAATATACTTATACGATATGAATTAAATATTTTAAAATATCATATAAATTACCAAATCATATACTATAAAATATACATATTTATAGTATAAATGATTTCATAATAACAAATTTACTTTATCCTACAATAATTTAGTAACTTTAGTATAATTGTTTTCGAATTATACCGATTAATTTTGAATATAATTAATCTGGAAAGCAATAATATCCTAATCCTTGATTGAGGCCCAAACATAAGAATCGAAAGCAGAATCTAAGAAGTTATAATGTATCCATAAAGCTCGTCGTTCAATTAGTATTCCAATGACGCTGTTCGCGCAGCCATTTATTAATTAATAATGTTCCCGATAACGTTGTTAACCCACTTTACGTACGGGCGAAATTTTTCTATTATAAAAAATTAAGATTTAGGATCAAACATTTAATTTTATGCGCGCGTATAAATGAAAAGGAACGAGCTGCACTGAGACAAAATATGCCAAAAGTTTTGTATGGATCGGCGTAGAAAAGAGTGAGACGGAACGAAAGGCTCCGCAGTTTTGAAATGAGCTTTCCGAAGTTTGCGACTGAAACGCGAAACGCAATCGTCAGCTTAAATGAATTCGCCGGCAATGTAACTTAAGATTTTGTAATGTCGGTACGGCAAAAGTGTTATTGCCGGTTTAATTTCATCGAAACGACGACGGAACAGACAACGTCCTTGTTTAGATCCTCGCGCGTCACAATCGTGCCAAATTTCGGCTGCACCGCGCGATATTAAAAATAAATATTATTCTAACGAACTATACGAACGACTCGAACGCGCGCTGCATAACGTCGAAAACGACGCGATCATTTGAAAAATATAAACCACTTCTCGAAATAATGTTAAGCTCGAGTGTAATACGGAACAAAATTACGGATGACCGGCCATTAATAAAACATTCGATATGCGATGTTTTTGACGCGCAAGTCTGTATTCGATGCTGAAGAACACAATCATGCACTTTGTTCGCCAAAGCAAAAACTGCATTATAAAAGTAGTGAATTCCAGATTTGTAAAATACAATTCATTAATCACAGAATCACGTGGGCTTTCATAAATAATTCATTGACTTTAATGGCAAATCACAAACGATCGTTCTTAAATTCTGGTTTCATTCTAAATCGCCGGTTTTAAATTTAATGATAAAGATTCGATTCATAATCCATATCTATCTTAAAATCCTAGATTCCGTATTTCAATATTATATCCATATCTAAATTTTAATTTAAGATTTGATCAAAAAACTGAGATCAAATAAAATCAATTATAAATCTGGATTCATTCATAATTCCCAGATTTAAACTTTTCTCAAAATTCAACCCTAAATCCCTGAATTTTTATTTTAAACAACAAAATTAAATTAGGTCCATTTAAATTTCAAGATTCATTTTCTTGTATAAATATCCAATCTTTAAATTAAGATTAGGATTAATCAAAATTTAATTTAGAATCGAAATACTACTTTGGAAGACGAAATTTCATCAAAAATCCGAATTCGTTACAAAAATTCTGAAATCGATTATAAATCCTTTTTCACCAATATTCCCTGTACCATCCTTATCCGGACCATCCAAAACCTCTGTCGAATCTTGAAACCGCGCTCGTCATTTCCAATTAACTCCCCGAATTTATCACGCGCGTAACTCGACGCGTTCAAAGAACAATGATAAATGAAGATTAACAATTCAATCCCGCTCTATATTTCAGCTGTAACGCGACCGTTTTCCGATCATCGTCAGTTCGATGCGTTGCCCGATAACGCGAAAGTTCAACGAGGCGAGAGATAATAATAGACCTAGGGGGAAAAGCCGAATCACCATTGTGCTGGACGCAAAGTGCAACGTCAGAGTTCAAGTCGAATATGTTCCATGATTGTTTCGCTGGAACGAAAGAAAGACGCGAAGCGAGAAAGCGTACCGGCGGCGGCTAGTTGGTATATCCCATGGGAATATCCCCATATCACATCGACGAGCAATTTCGCACGAATATAATTTGCATTTTACATCTGACAAGGCGTGAAATATAGTGAAAATTGTGCAAAAATTACAGCCTGCGGATCACACGTCGATCAAATTTGATCTGAACACGAACCCAATGGGGCGGCTGTTTCAAAGGATCTCGAGTGCAAAGGTCAATGGAATTTGAACGATGTTTATATACGAAGAAGAAAAAGGCGTTGTCGCGACAAAGTTAATCTAACGCAAGGGTGTCGTCGTAGCGACGTGATTGATAAACGGGGATCGCGCATGCATACGCGTTTATCAAAGCGCATCTCCTTAAGAGGTTCTTTGAGGAGTATCGTCAGCAGTATGTTCAATTCCTTTAGGAGCGAAGAACTACGTTAATCAAACGTAGTTTCATAATACAGATCCCAGATTCCATTCTGAATACAGATTTTATCCTTTATCAAAAATTCAATTTTTAAAAATTTTTAATGTTTTAAATCTTAGAGTTGATCCTGAAGATTAAACTTCGATCCTGCACGGAGAAAACATATATCCAACTATTAACTATATAATATATCAAAAGTAGAATATACTTGAAAATACTATAAAAATTACTATATAATGTATTAAACTTTTGAATGCGTACAATATTATATTTAACTTATGTAGAAAATTTTAATATATATGATATAGTAATTTTTATAACATTTTCAAGTATATCCTACTTTTGATATATTATATAGTAAAATGTTAAATATATATTTTCTCCGTGTGATATCTACAATTGATCTTAAATTAAAATAGTTATAATGGTTATAAATATTCAATTTCGATTTTAATACCTTATACGATTCATAATCTAGATTTTATTTTAAATATTTAAGTTTGATTTTCAAACCTCTGAATTCTGAAGATCCATTTCAAATAATTTGATAATACTTACATCCCAAATGAAATCCCAGAAATGAATCAAAAGATCAAAATCCTATTCTGAATACCCACAATCGATATTAACTCAAAATCAATTCAATTCTGAATCGATCTTAAATCAAGATTTGATTATAAATCCCTTATTTTATTGATACCAAATTCTTTGAATTCTGAAAAACAATGATATCCATAATCGATATTAAATCAAAATTCGTTTTTATAAATCCCGCGATTAGTTCTAAATATACAAAGTTGATTTTTAATCAATCTTAAATCACGGTTTATTTATAAAATCGTTAATTGAATAAAAATCTAAATTTAATATTCATTATCCAAGTTTGATCTAGAATCCCGAGATTCAGAAAACCCACATTAATCTGTAGTTCCAAACTTTCTACTGAATATCCAATTTTAACCGTAAATAAAATTAGATCTTAATTTGCCTAACTACTACAACATCCGGAAGTAAGAGCATCCACCAAGTCGGTTTGGTTATTATCGCCTATTGCAGTTTCGAACACGATTAAATGCGAGCATAAGAATGTCGAATTGAACGACGATGATCATTATCATAAGCAATTATTCGCCCTTATCATTAAGTCACGCTTTAAACATTCCGATTTGATTTATCGAAGTTTCGATTATACCCAACAATCCGAGACCTAACCTAACCTCAAAAAGTTGCGTTTGTTTTTGTGCTTCGAGGATCGGTTATTTTTATATCGATTAAGACCGCCGAGTTCCTTTTCAAGATTAGCTCTTTTTCCGAACTCTTGGTTTCCGCAGATCGATTTGTTTAACTCCCCGATGATTACGTGAAATAAAGGTGAAATTCAACCGCCAAGTAGGACAAGGTTTCTCGGGGATGTTATAAAACGGGCACCGAACGCTGCCGCAGTTGTTTCGCACCTGAATTATTATAACACCGAGACTCGTACCAGCACTGCATCAGCGTTACCGGTTATTTTTCGACGGATATTATGCAAATAAGCTACTTTGATCGAGACTGCACAAAGGCCACCTTCGCGTTACTTTTTTGCATTAAACTAACGTCGTTGTAGAATTACATTTTCCATCATAATGCATTTCGAAAACTGCGAGCCAGTCTCCTTAATTTTTCAATAATTTGCCACTCTCGGAGCAAATCTGTCGATCGCGTATATCAAAATCAGGCTTGGAACTCAAATCATCTTCGAAGTGACTGCAAATTTATTACGCTGATCAACATCGTCATTGATATTCCTATCGAGCGATAAATTAAAAATTATCGAATAAAAGTATATTCATACTACCATCATTATTAGCAGTATTATTGTTACGCGCGTCGAATGCAGATGAACGTATTTTGAAGCCATTAAAGATCAATATCGACGTAAACAAAAATGACATTGTTTATATCAATTGTTTACACGTTTAGCGTCCTTTCTTATTTTGATCCGAAATATAAATATTTTGGGTCAAATAGATTATTGCTGCGAGCGCAAGGATTAAAAACAATAACATCATTAACACTTGGCTTCATTTCGAGTGAAATTAAATATTTATTATTGCTTTTTCGGTTCGGTTCGTCGCGAATTGGGAAACGAGCTTACGTGGATTGATAAATAAATGAAACGCAGCCGAAAAGAATGATAATTTTTCTGTTTGTCGTTCGGTTTAATTATCCCTCGCATAGTCAGGATTACGCGTGATTTACCGGGCAGAAATAAATTTGAGTAAACATTCCAATTGTCGTAATTTCGTAAACCACCCTGACGGAAGACAAATTAATTAAGTTTTATTATTTTATTCGCCGTTGTTATTTTATAGATACTTACGGCGGAGCGTATAAAGTAAAACATAAACAAGTGTCGTAAAAAATCAGCCGGATCTTCACCTTCTCGCGTTATCTCCCGTCGTTCCTCTTATTTTCGAACATCGCACATCGACGCGCAATAATCGTAAGATAAGCTGTAACAAACACAATCGTATTCTTTGTGTGTCGGCCGCGCGCGTAAATTGGACCACTTTAAAGTCATCAATTTGCAATCAATCGCGATTCAATTTCGTTCGCAAACTATTTACCATTCGTCCCTTTTTTTTCGAGACACCCTCTGACCTTCGAAATTCTTGCATTTTGGTTGCGGAATTACCGATGGTTAGAAAAATTACGTCCCAATTCGGCATTCGTTGAAACACCGAACCTTAATTGAATATTAAACGTCGGCGTGCATTTGTTACGTCATTTGAAATTAAACTTAATTTCACTTCAATTCAACAAGACGACGCACTAAGGGGAATAACAATTACGAAAACTACGGGCGTTAATGCAATCATAAACTGAAATCGCAGACGCGCGATTGCGCTCGCAAAATGATTCACGTTTTTCAATTGCATTACGAACCGAATTAGTACCGCGATTATCTTGATATCGAATTAGAAAGTTGCAACGTCAAAACTGGTACCTCATCGGCAATATGATTATCGAGGCGCAGGATGCGTAAGAACAACACCCAGGACGACGTATTCCGTCAAACAAGACTATCACGGAGTTACAGTCCTTAATCCTCCGAAAACCAGCTCACAATGCCACAATCACCAGACGCGCCTGGCTATCCGCGAACCTGGTTCGTCAAACTCCCGTTCTGTCGTTCAAAAATCAACCCAGCACAGCGACTCGCGAAAACGCAACAAAAACCGCACCAATTTGTTTAGCAGCTCCGCAAAAACCCCGCCGCTTTTCGATCCGAGATTTCTGCCGTCGCACGACGCGCGGCGCGAACTCGCAACAAGCACTGCTCGAATCCGTGGAAAGGTTGAGAAGAACCACGCGTCACCAGCACGTTCAAAAATTCGCACAATAATAGCCGCCGAGGACCCCGGGTGCACCAAAAATCGGCGCGCGTTGGAGCGCGCCGGCGGAGGTGGGGACCGCGCGCGCCGGCCCCGGACGTGGCTCTGGCGCGGCGCTCGCGGAACACGCCGTCCGTTAATATGTTTGTATCGACGGATTGGCCGGGACGCGGCTCGCGGCGTCGCTTCGCACGGCTGGCAACAGTGTCCTGGGCGTGAGGCGGTCGCGGGGGGTCTGGGGACCGATACCGGACCGCGGTGGTCTCACCTCGACTTGGTGTGCGCGACGCCGGTACCCAAGCTGGTGCGCCGAGCTGCGTAGCGTGATCCTGGCGACGTGGATTTGCCCGGGCGGCATGACTCCTGGTGCCTCGCCTCGCCCCTCCGGCGCCCGCACCTGGTCGGCCGCTGGGCCGCCCCCGTCCGAGTGCGCCACCGACAACCAAACAACCGCAACCGAATGGGCCTCTACGCACGGCCTGACCGGACCCGGAGACCAGTCATGCAGACGCGACCTGGGTTACACCTGCTGCGGAGCGCGAGTCACGATGGCCCGGCCACTGCGCCGACACTGAGGCTACGCTGCAGCCGCCGCGGCCTCCTGGTGGTCCACCCCGACCCGCCCCGCGCGTCCTTCTTCTTCTCCGGCTATCGCCCTCTCCCTCGCGCTCTAACCCCCCTTTTCGCTCCATCTCGCATTCACCCTCAAAATTCCGCCGTCTCGAAACCGACTCGTGTCGTCCGAGCCCTTCCCCGATGCTCGCGCTCCCGATCCCCCGGCGCCACCCCCGCCCGGAACCCACCCCCGTCATAGCTCCCTGATACCTCTGTCTCCATTATTTTATCCTTCGCCGCAACTGTCAGCGCGCCGTCGATTGAACTGCCGGCTCGTCGGGCCCCGATCTTTGGGCCGAATTTGGTCCTTTCGGGTCTTTTCGATCGCTCGGCGTATCCCGACCCAATCGGGTTCTGTTCGAAGCGCGTGTTCCGTTTACCAGTCGCGGTGTGATTTGAATGATCACGTGACACGCCGAATTCGCAGGCAATACGTTTTGTTAGCATTGACATTGTTTCGCGTACGGGTAATGGACGATCGCGCGAACGGCGATTACGCGGGCGCGCGCGAGCCGGATTGATTCGCGGATCCGCGCGGTTTGATACGTTGACGACCTTAACGAGTCAATGGCAAGTGTTTGGATAAGGAGCAACGCATCGGTACGCACGCGTGTGTCGCGAGGCTAAAATGCATCCTCGTGAATGCAACCAACCGATTCGGCATCGCAGCACGCAATTTAATAACTCTTTTTATTAGCACACACATTTACAAGCGACATTGGATTTGCTTTGAAATATGAGACGCTCCAATTATGTGTACCTTGGCTAGAGTAGATTAAAGCTAATTGCGGAGTAATTGTAATTAATAATAAAAGCAGCCGAAGGTTCGGTTTCAGGTTCATGCTTTTCAAGTATACAAGTATACAAGTATACAAGTATATATATAAGCCGGGCAGTCATTTTCAGGAGCTCTTTGAGATAGTAAGATAATGATTCATTGATAGCAATAAATGGACTGAAAATGGTTTGTCTATTTTAATTTTGTTAGCAGATGAAGGTAACTGCACAGATTGTAAACAATTATTTGGATTAAAAATATTGGAACTAAAAAATAGATATTAATTATATAAATATTGTTTTTTTTTCTATGAAAATATATTTTAGGTGGAAACAAAAACATTTTTCATGTAATGAATAGAATGTTAAGTGTAAACAAGAGAGTTGACCTTGAAGGAATTAATGCAAATATAAGAATATAAGAAAATAACTTTTTGATATTTAAATTGCTACACTGTAGGATATATATTCGATTAGAAAAGTAGGGATTATTTGGATAATAAGACGTATAATAATTCATTTCAAAAAGTATTGAAATATACTAAACAATGACGTAAACATATATAAGAAATGTGTATCTAAACGAAACATGTTTAACATTGACGTAGTAAAAAATGATATAAATATAAGAACTTGGTATGTAAACAAAAACACTTCACAATTTCCAATTTCAATTATATTGTATACAATTTATATTGTATAAACCTCAAGAAAAATTGCATTTTCTTAATGCAATCTTAGTTTTTCGTTTGATTTATTTTATGTTAATTTTATTATACTTGCAAAGTCAAATGAAATGAGTATTACATCTTCATGTAAAATACGCAATTAATAATTGTGAATAAAACATATAATTTTATTATTGAATAATTAAAACTAGCAATATTGAATAAATAATTATATATATTCTGATTTTCTTAAGATTATTCCTATTATGTTCGTGTCAGGTGAACTACTTAATTACAAGTTTGCCTTGAAAAATTAGTTAAATGTATAATGTTCGTATCAAATAAAAAAATCAATAAACCGTTTATTTAATACTTTTAATTAATTCTTTTGATTAAGAACAAATAAATTAAATAACTTTGTTGAGTATAGATATATTTTTTGTGGTATGTTTATTTAACTAAAATCTAAAGAAAACTAAAAAATAATTTACACACACTGTGCATATGTATTACAAAATACCAAATAAAATTTTATTTTACATATATACTATATTAAATATATCGTATTTTTTAATTCATGTAGAAAAATTAATTTTACTGAAAATTTTAAAAAATTCTATTATTCTATCAATTATTCTTACATATTTTTATTTCTTCTTTCAAAATTATTAGTAACATCTATCATTCATACTATACAGTATAAAATATTAACCATTCATCTAATTAATTAATAGTACCTAATATATATTCAAGATTTATGTAAGGATAAAATTAAGGTTAAGGATGTTAACATATTTAAGTATAAAAACACATTTAATATATGTTAATAACACATAATAACACATTTAACATATTTAAGTAGTAAATATATTTATTTATTTATTTCATATTAATCATGTTCATTTTACATATTTATTATACATAATACAACACATATTGTTCAATTAAAATATATGAAAGAGTCATATCAAAACATAAAAAAAGTGTTCAAATATCAATAAAATCAATTAATACATTTATGAAATAATAAAAAATTTACATGACACACTGAAAAAAATAATCTTACACATACAAATTTTACCAAACTAGATAGCAACACTGAGAAAAATGGACTATTGTTTTAACAGTGCGCACTGTACAGTCTGGACTGTAAAAAATAGATATCTGAAAAAAAATAATAGGTCTTTAAAAATAAAACAAAATAAGTTTGGACTATTGTTACAACATGCCAAATGATTAATTCGCCATTTTTTAAGAATAATATTAATAAGTAAAATAAAATAACACATATGAAAATTAATTCATAACCTTAAAATGTCAGAATTATAACAGTGTCAACTGTACAG
>JABFQC010003025.1:0-14870 GCA_022817085.1 Psilanteris sp. ZL-2020
AAATTATGTAATATAAATTAATGTTATATACAAACACGTTAAATTTGATATTTGTCAACATATAAAAAGTATCTTTAAAGCTTTAAACATTATTTCAATTTCCCTCTACACTTTATGGCGCTAATTCTGATTTGTTTCAATATATTACTCTAGTAATTGTCCTAGTATAGTAATACTTATTGGAAAATTTTTTTCTCTATAAAACTTAATAAACTATGAAACTTTTAAATTTAATCTTCCATTACTTTTATGTATGATAAAGGATAAAAGTATTATTTATTTGGTATATTATAAATTATATAATAATTATAATATTACTGTTAATAATACTAATTCAGCGATATCCAAATAAAAATCTAAAAATTGTTATTTTTTAATGTCAAAAATGTCATTTTTCTTAATATAATGCATTTAAAAATATTAGTTTTTAGATTTTTACATTAATGTCATCTAATAACTATTTTATAAACAGCAATTTTCTAAGATAAATTTAATACTACCTAATCGGTCAACTATTATTATTTTAAATTATTTGAAAATAATAAATAGTGTCTAAAAATAATATATTAATTTCATTTTACGTGACTTGTTAATAAAATTTATAATTATAAAGAAAATGAAGATTAGATCATTAAAGAACAAATTTTTATTTTAAATAAACGGTGCTGTGAAAATTATATGATATAATATTATTTTCATAGTATGATTATACCTATAAAGGATTAAATTAATTGCATAATGAAACACAATCTTATTCTAAAGTAATATAAAAAATAGTTTCCTCTAATAAAAGTTTCATTTAAAGAAAGCTATTTATCGTATTTATACAGTTCTGAAAAAAAATCACTACTGAGGTACAATAAAAAGACCTAATTAAAATACTTAATAAGATTAAAACGTTATTTATATTGTAATTAATATATCTGTTAAATAATATTGTTAATTGAATTAAACAATTATATTATCCGGATCGTGTTACACATTGTATGTGTTATATAAGATTATTTTATCCCATATTTTTAAACATTTTTTATGCAATACACAGATTAACATAAATATTTATTATAATTAAAGCAACGCAAACATGTTAAAGTGATTTAAAAAAAAGTCATACTCGAACAAAAATTACCATGTTTTGTTCGTAATTTATTAATAACTGCACTTTTACGCAACGCATAATACGCATTATAAACAAAAATCTCCGCGAACACAGAAGCTTCCTCGCTTTTTTTCTAGGCCATGACTATATGGCGAGCACGATAAGAACGTAAATCCGCTAATACATAACACCATCGTAAATTTCATTACAAACTCGATACAGTTATGCCAGCCAATGGATGCATCGGAGTGTATTTGTTTTGCAACAGTCGCAGTACTTAGCGTAACGCTAACACTGAAATTGATGTTTGCTTGCGGAAACATATTGTATTGCTGATAACGAACATTGGACGAGTATTATTATAATTTCTAGTAACGATGATGCGAGATAAGAAAATTGCTCTAATATCCCAGATTAGTGGTACACATAATTTTATTGCTCTTCTCCTAATTGAGCTAAGCAATTCGCCATTGTAATGGATGCTTATATTAGAAAATAAAGATGTCGGTTCAAAAATAATACATACACTGAGAAAAATTTGTATTAAAAATTACTGTGCCAAAACAGTATTCTGATGCGATGTTTGTCAACACGTAAAAATTACCCCTAACTATCGTAAACATTACTTCGATTTCCCTATATGTTTACTGTGATTTAACGGTAATAATTCTTTGTTGACAAACATCGCATCAAAGTACTATTTTCGCACGGTAATTTTTAATAAAAATTTTCCTCAGTGTATATAAGCTGTTATTTATTCATTCGTATATTAAAATTGATTTATTAATTAATATCGTTAAAATAAACATCTAAATATTTGTATATAGTTATATATACATTATAATTAGTACTCATTACTAAACTTCCAGATTCAACCAACTTAAAATGAAACTATTAACTTTTGTCTTGTTCAAAAAATATATTAAATAAACCTTTTTACTGGATATCGAAACAATACAATATATCTTCAAATTTAAAATATTAACATTGATCAGACACATAAAAGCTATTAAATGAACACTGAAAATTAAATCACGGCAAACCACAAATCAGAACAAATAACATTTTGCTTTCACAAAACCTCCGCGAAAAAAATAACGCTAATCAAATTTACATTAAATCATAAAGTTTTATTGAAAAGAGAAACGTTTAAACCAAATTGAAACAGATCTCTGTGTTTACAATTCGAATACACAACTGTTTATAGTGGTAGACAAAGCGAATCGTATCGCAGTCTAATCGCTCGTCAATCAATATCAATTAAACTGAAATTGACGATGCCAATGAACTAATAATCAAATGTTGATTATATCAGTTTTGCTTTGGAAAAGTAAAAGCAGCAAAACGAAGCTTGCTATTTTCGAGTTCATATTTAATTATCGCGCGTTCATCGAATGCATGAAAACAGCCGCGAAACGTCAATCTGCAGTCGCGTTTCATCTAAAACGGCGGAGAAAATTGGCAGGTGAATAGGAAAGCGCGGAAGGAAGGTTCGAATGAAAATGATTTACGGCGGCATCGGGATACAGCTTTTAATTATTGGCGAAAACACACTAATTTGTAGCGATCCGAGGAGTATTAGCTTCGAACCAGCTAGCTATTAAAATATTCGAAAATGAAATGTCGGAATAAGCTGGAGAAAAGTCTAATTGGTTTGGCTGCAGTTGCGGATAGTAGCAAATGGAAAGATAAAGTAGAAAAGTTGCGATCCAGTTTTACAGGTTTTTCGCTGCTAACATTTGTCTATACTTCCGTGGGACGTCGCTGACTAATTGAAGCGCTGCTTATAAGAAGAACGTAACTCAGCTTGATTTATTTTTATCATTAGTTTACTTTTTGCGAAATTTATTATGCCAATCATCGATGATTGCAGAAAGAAGTTCAAAATACACTTAACTTTATAAATTAGATTGATTCAAATATTTATTTTATATAGCATTGAGTAGCGCAGGACGCGACGCAAGTGGTTCATGATGGCGTTTAAATAATTCATTCGTCATTCAAACGAGTCATTCGTTTTGCTATCAAAACCGTAGAATGTAAACGTATTATTAAAAGTGATAATATGTAATTTTATTCAATTTAATATTATAAATTAGGGAATCAAAACTTAGGTTCGTGTAATTTAATAAACAATATATAAGATCAATGTAAACCAATTTAATTTGTAAGCTTATCATACGTTTGATTTTCAATTCAGTATAATGTATATGATATGTTGCTCATTTAAGATAACAAAATGTCATAAAGGGAGATTAAAGTTGTACTATAAATACTTATGATAACTCAATAAAAATTACTTGTTTATTTTTAGGCCAGTAATACATACTTTCAAAATGATTAACGCTTGTTTTTTGGTATTCTGAAAAACAATAATTTATTAATTTCCAATAATAATTAATTATTATACTATTTAATGTTAATAATGTATCCATCTACATATGCTATTAATTCATATTTAATATGCCAATACTTCTCACATTCGGTAAATTATTGCTTGTGTACACACACACATCAATACGAATCATTATTGCTATTTTTATGTATATTTCCTAGAAACGGACTTATTAATTTGCTTTGCTACTAATTATTCAATAAACAGAATTACGTACGCTTTACATTAATATTCGCGAAAATTCCATAACGGTCCATTCTTGTCTTCCTCGCATATAAATAATCAAAGAAAATAAAATCCCTTGCGTTTGTACGTATACAAAAAAATAAATACATGTGTTAGTTTTAAACAAAGCAACTACGCAATCCAAAATGCTTTGCCACTACAAGAATAATTTTTACCGTTCGCAAGTTTTGAAACGAAAACACCTCTTCTCTTCGAAAATTAAAAAGTCGCATTTCGCATCGGGCCGCAAACGCTCTATTAATACGATATTAGGACTGGATGTAAACGAAAAACACAAATCAAGACCGCTTTTTCGAAAAGAATTTGCAAATCAACAAACAAACCCTGACGTTCCTTTTAATTCGGTCAGCAAAAACACGAATCGTTACCGGGTTGAACTTATAGCGGCCGCGCATCGAGATTAAACTAACAAAATGCTAAATTATTCGTCGCGAATAAAAAATGACCCGAATGAATCGGGCGGAAAATGGTTGCGCGGGATAAACGAGAGTTCCGTTAATGAAGCAGAACCCGCGGTATCGCCCAAGAGATTTTAATTACCGGGTCATGGTGCGCCCGAGTTCGTCATTAAACCGTCATTAATGCATTTCCTGCTGAGGAAACTTGCAGACGATCCGAACGTGACCCAAATTCTTCAGAGCGTAGGACACGTTATTGATATTTGCATAAATGATTTTCGACGCTTAATATCTGGTGCCTATTTGCTCGCGAGACCTTTCGCGTCGGAAGAAACGCTCGCGAAGGATGAGATTGGGTTCACTGGGCGGCAATGATAAATTTATGGCGCCAGCATCCAGCGTTCTGTTGAGGCACGTTCGGAGTCACTGACTCCACCGGTATACGGCCGGTTATTTCCTAATTTCGGTGACAAATACGTAATAACGAAGTTTCTTGTTTCAAAAAGCGTAATAACTCGTCCCGAACATCGAAGCGACGCAAAAATTCAGCGCCACATCGGAGAGCCCTTAAAACGGAATTACATTTAAAATCAGTTGTTGAATATAGTGCCTCAATGTAGGAAGAAATATGCGCAGCTGTATTATTTTATGCCGATATGAAAGTCGTATTTCTTTAATATTGTACACACGCTGTTCATTTAATGCACGTATACAGAAAAATTGCTGAAGAAATGAAAAGGAACAATTTTATTCGGGTATTAGAAGTTTGGTCAAACCCTTTGAGTTAGTTGTATTCAAATGCGAGCAATTGGGATCGTATTAACACACTGAGAGATATAAAAGACGAAAAATTACTATTTATATCATTAATTTCGAATCATAACAGAAAAAGAATAATATTTACTGTTTTTAAAAGGAAAAAGTAAGTTTTTTACATAGAAAAATACTACTTTATCATAATATATTACTTTTGAAAATAGTAAATATTATGTTTTCTCTCTTATGGTTGGAATTAAAGATATAGATAGTAATTTTTCGTTATTTATTTCTCTCAGTGCAGACGTTTAAAATTGCAACGTCAATTAACTGCAATAACTACGCGCAACCGAACATAATATATATTTTTGAAAAAAAAATCTAGTTTTGACTATTCGCTATCAAATCAAGTATTCGAAAAGTGATTTTCAAGCGTTTATTGAAATGTTCTTTAATACCAACGCTTGCGTTCGTCTAAATGGAGCATTTTAAATATTCCAGAAAAAAGTAACCTTTATGTACCATTTGAAAAAAGTTTGAAAAGCTTTTTCCACGGCACACCTTTTTTAACAGTGTTTAAATTTGATTTTTCTATCCGACGTAAGATGGGTCGTCGTCATCAAACGATCCTCGTGAAATTCAAATTCTCTATTCCATTAAATATTCATTTCAATATATATAAAAAGTACAAATTCCATCGCGTATCCAGCGACTGTATAACAAAAACCTGTTTTTCCACCGATTACTTTAATAGCCGATTGCGAGCGCGTTGATGAAAATCAATCACTCGGACATTTATCATTGTCGGATATTTAACAATCGGTAGTCAACAATACTATCATCTTTTTCTTCGATCAAAGACTCCAATGCATAGATGTGATTTTCCGACTGCGCTTTCAGTTGTTAAAAGTAAATACAAAGCAGTGTATCAAGGTATTCTGGTTGAACTGAAATACTCCAGTTATACCAACGTAATGAACAACAAATAAAATATCATTTTCAAGTCAAGCCATTAAACTCTTTTTTCAACCGAACATAAGCTTCGATTCGGCGAGATAAAAGAAAAATATCATAAATCGTCTCGTGAAATGCATCCATTAGATACGTAAGATCTCGAATCTTTTCGACGCGAAGACGCCTGTTTAATGTATACCAGTTATACATAGATTAGCTATATATATATATATATTTACATTACCCCGGTGGGTATGCAAGGCGAATTTTCATGAACCACCAACGGACTGAGTTCTTGCAGGGGCTCCGCGTTACTTAAACGAAAGTATTATATATATAAAATACCTAATTTATCGAATTCCGGTTTAACGCATCGTGTACTTTTCAAGCACAAAACGCAATTATCATCGTTCATTATTTAATATCATGCGCGTGTCGGGCCGAATAATGGATATTAATAGCGTTTTATAAAAATGTTTTTTTTTCTTTTTCTTTTTTTTTGCGCAAAAGAAACTCGCGAACAAAACAACGTTTTAAAGAAAACTATTTTAAATTTCGTTCGCAGTCATTAACTCGCAACCTCAGTACATTTATTCTTTTACCAACAAAGGTTTTAATCCACTCCTATTCCCTGCCACCCTCGGCTTACGAGCCTCTCACATCGCCTTTTAACTTACCCAAGTACACACATTCAAACGAAAATTGTTCTGCATTATATAAACACTCGATTTACAATGTCGGCGAATTCATCTATTAAAATTCAATTGAACGCCTGCTGTCTAACCAATTGCGCGAGGGCACACTGTCGTTCTTTGTTGTTTAGACGATGAATGAAACAGAGACAATGAACGATTCAACGAATACCGAAACCAGTTTTAACGCAAAACTTTTTGTAACACGGAAGACGCGCGGAATGAGCCGGACCGAGCGTTGCGATTTGAACCACTTATAGCGGTTAATGTTGCTGAATGTGGACGAAACGACACGGCATCATTTTTAATTATAACATTATAACCGTACGCTTATTCTTTCGGCTGAAGATCTTAGGGATTTAGGCATTCATTGCCCCTTGAATGGATATTCGCATCTGCATATTCATATAATGTAATATTCAAATCGCTGAACAGTTCGGGATTTGTAATCAGAAATGGTTGCATTTTATGCAACCTTCAACTTTTAAATTAGAGCATACGCGTCTCGGGTTGAATGTGTTATGCAACGTGTTTCAATATAGAGGATCCTCGTATGAATTCTAATACCAATTAAATATATATTCATCCAAACTTTTCGGCTAGTTTTAGCTTTTCACGTATTTCCATACGTTGTATATGGTATGAGATGATAATAATAATCACCCTGGTTGGCTCGATTGTATTTATCATTTTTATTTCCTTTTTAAAATGGATAGATTATATTTTGGTGCTTTTTATATTATAAAAAAGATTAGATTTATTTTTAATTTCGAATCAGACAACCAATTGGTTTTCGATGAAAATTTTAATCGTACCAATTTTTTTCCCGTTTAATGAAAACGCTCGAATTGTAAGCGGTATTACGAACCGACATTTTTGTTAGATGTTAATCATTATCCGATGCCAGAATAATCTTTTTAAACAAACTTATTGACTTTGTTTTAATATTATTTATTTAATTATTATTATTTTACACGTCCGTTTTAATAATCACTTTTTCTATAATACTTTATGCATTTTATTAATAAATAAATGGATGTTGTATATTAAAAGCAACTTTATTAACATCGGAAGCAAACAAAGTAAATCTTTGTTCAATAAATGTGTTTGTTCGCGCTGAGTATGTGCCCATTAAAATAATTCCTCATTCTGGTATGCTTTATTTATCGATTTTTTTTCAATCGTCGTCAAAAGTAGGAGGATTAGCGTTTATTGAATAAATAATGAGCGCAGGATTTGTTCAAGATACCTAAACAAAACTGTAATGATGCGCAATTTATAATAAAACTTCTCATTATTGTTTTTCGTTTATTTTGTTTGCTTATATTCAGGGTTTAATTTTGATTAAAAAGTATAATTGCAGTTTAAAAGTATTATTAATTACAATTGTATTACTCGTTAAAATTTCATTTGTATGTATCTAATTTACATTGTCCAGTCTCTTAAAATTAATTAATCCGATAATAAATTATTTTCATACGTTTTATTGTTATATAAAATATTGTTCAGATAATTAAGTTTAGTTCAAATTTTTTCCTGAATTAAATCTTAAAATATAGTATTAAAAGATTTGCAGTCAAATATTTTCATTTCATTGGCGTTATAAGAGAAATTGCGTAAATATTTTCCGAGCAAAAGTTAATAAGTATTAAAAACGATGAAAAGTAATATGCAAGGTGCATTTCTTTTTTCTTTTTAACTATAAAATATAAGTACAATAGTTATCACTTTGTGAATATGTGCATAGATAACGTTGAAGCTATACCTTCCATTGTGAATTATATTTATACTATACTCAATTCTATTAATATATACATAATATGTTTACCGATTTTAAACAATAATACCTAAACTTCAGAACTAGGTAACAGTAGTCTAGTAGGAACAATGAACAGATTATCATTTTGAATTATGGTTTCTTCTTTTGTTTGCGTTAACTTTTTTTTTCTTCTTTCACGTTTATTCAATTAATGAAACAATATTCACAGTCACATTATTATTCGAGAATTAATATTTCTCCTTGATAGACTAATGACGTAACATAAATTACTAAATGAAAACGTACTATTTTCATTTCTACGTAATATTGCTTTTAATTTTTATTCTATTATTAAATTGACACGATTAAGAATTGTATGATTTTTAGTAATAAATTTAAATTTTTTTAATAAATAATAAAAAATTTTAGTAATCGAGGAATGGTTTGCTGTTTAATGTATTCTTTTAAATTAAAATACTGTCATTGATATTCTATACGTATAATAATGTTTATTGTATCAAATAAGAATATTCCTTGCGAATGCAAACCCATCCTGCGATCGTTATAAAATATAGTAAATTTTGCATCAATATTATTTCCAGCGTAAATATCACTTTTACAGTAAAATCGTACATTGCTCATTGTTTGAGGGAGAAATTATTCATTTCCTGGCAACAAATATACGTACTTTTTCTCTTGAATGATATAAAATATAAATTTTGTTATTTGTAATACATATGTATATATTATAATACAATGAATATTTTTAATTACAAATACAATTTGGATTGTGAAGTACCTTGTCAAGTATTATACATTTAATTTCGACAGGCAATTATTAATTTCCATTCAAATTTATCTTCAAATGATATACATTTTACGGAAATCAATAAATTGAATTTATGCCGCATTCGATTTTTTAATCTACATATTTTTATAATTAATTAATCATACCCTTGTACTAATATTTTTATTTTATTATTTAATTTATGATTTGGATATTTGCAAAAATAATCAATCATGTATACGAAAATAGTATGAATAAAATATTGACGTAAAATTTTAATTAAATTGAATTTGAATATAAAAGAGACAATAACAATTACTTGATCAAAAAAGAAGTGAATTTATTAACGCAATTTATACAGAATATCTTGCTTTATTGTGCTATCAATAATTTGTACTTCGCGCCCGACAGATTTATCCTTTTTAAATTCTTCTTTGTGTCAGTCCTGTACGATCAATTTTTCATTCGTAACTTTTTATTCGCCACTATTTTGGCGACTTTCCATTTTTCTCTTTAAGCTCCCATTTGTCTCATATTTGTAAATTGTAATCTTTTTTTATATTTTTTAATTCATTCTCAATTATTCAGGAAAAGAGCTGAATGCCCGACAAGAGTGAAGTAGAAAAGTTAAATTAAATTTTATGACTTGTTTTTAAAAACTGAATAAAAATAGTTTTCCGTGTATTGTAATATTAAACTAATTCTGTTATAATGAATGCAATAAAAATCAATTATAAATATAAAAATGTATAATTTAATCAACGAAATACCGAACCAAAACGGTTACCGTGGTTAATTGTTTTATCACTAATTATGTAAATAATAAAAATTGCAACTCTTGTAAAAACTATTGTCGGTGTCTGGTACGCTAAAAAAAAGCAGAATCGATATTTTCAACAAGAAACAATTGCGCCACCTATCGATTTTTCATATCAAATTCAAATATAATTTATTCTAAAAATAAAGAATTTAGACAAAAAATAATATCGCTTCCTAAATCCAGTTATGAAATAGTAGATTAAAAGTGAAATAAAAAGCAAACGCAATTATTTGACGAAGCTTGACTAATTTCAAGTCTAATTTGTATATATTAAATGCTACGAAAAAACTCCAAATTCATATGAGTTATGAGAAGTTTATATGGATGCAAATTAGGAGATTAATAATTAAAGCGGCAGAAAACATTAAACTCATTGATGGAAACGTTATTAAACATCTAAGCAACGAAGACCAATTCTAGCTCTCTATAACGACACATGCGCGAGTGGTACAAAGCAGCTGAACACATTTCATATATTTACTTCCCATGAGGAAACTTCTTAATATATAGTGCTTTTATGGCAAAATACGAAAATTCAAGACCTCCACTGCACCTGATACACCATCATAAATACGAAATTAATATATATATATCTGTTACCAGTTTCTAATTCCTTTTTGGAATAAAAAAAGTTTACACTTTTAAAATTAAAGAACAGAGAGAGTATCTCTGCAAATATCTATCGCAGAACAAATATTCAAGACTATAAATTTGTTCATCTCGATGGAGGTCATCAAATACCGATAGAATGTGATATTGGTATCGATTACAATATAGGTGGCAGTGTAGATATATCAGGGTTCATTTTATAAACAGAAAAACGATTCTTTCAATTTTCGAATAACATTTCTCAGCTTTTGTTACAATAATGAGAATTATTTCAAAAAAGTATAAAATAATGCTGCACCGAGAGAAATAAATGACGAAAAATTAATATCTATATCATTAATTCGGAACCATAAGTGAAGAAACATAATATTTACTATTTTTAAAAGTATTATATTATTATGAAAAACCAGTGTTTATGTTTTCTATGTAAAAAACTTACTTTTTGCTTCTAAAAACAGTAAATATTATTCTTTTTCTCTTATGATTCCAAATTAAGGATATAAATAGTAATTTTTCGTCATTTCTTTCTCTCAGTGTGCTAATTCAATCTACAAATTTGTCCAGAACTATATATAGTATCTAAATGCGAAACTACTTTCAAGATTTTAACTACTCGTGAATTTTCTATTCAATAGTGTTTTATATTATATAACACAATTGGAACCATTAAAGCAAAGTAGCAGATTCTACAAACAAGATTAATGTAAATAGAAGCGTCAGTGTAACATGTGCGAAATTCTATCTTGGAAATCCATGTTCATTTCTATTTGACGTCAATTCAGTAGCAACCTAAGTAGCTTCCCCTCTTGAAAACAACTCGCATATGAGGGACGGCTCGATTTACATTCCCTTGGGTGCGTCATAAATTAATTTCAACCAGTCGTGCCGTTGCAAAGCTAAGACGCATTTCTCGTGAAGAATTGACCATGTCCTATATATATGGACTCGAAACTTTGATTTCAAATATTGAAGGTACCCTGGTGAATCTGATCTGGAATAAAATTCAAAACTTAATCCAGCTGCTTTTCTTCGACTTTTACAATAGAAAAGGGACAAAGGTATACCAATTTCGTAACTTTTCTAATACTGATCATCATTGCTGCTATAAATTCATATTGAATGTTCGAACTATTTGTTCGAATTATTATTCCTTTTGCTGCAAAGGGTAAGTCTCCAGGGCTACATCAATGATAACTCCAACGATGCATATCATTATCAATTGTACAGAATTTGTCACTCACTATTACATATATCAATTTGATAAACGATGTTCAATTATTCGCAGTCACTGCGCTGTAACTAATTTTGCAACTTTTTCAATTTGCATTTATAATTAGACCAATTTCTAAAATGTTCAATTTATTTTATATTTAGTAATTTCGTTATAATAAAAAATTTGATGTATTGTAATTATGAAGTCGAATAATTTGAATTTGAAGTTTAAAAAGTAACAAGTTAAGAATTTCTTTAAAAAAACATATAAAAATCATTTGTATTATATTTATACGAATGATTATACCATTAGAAATATATGAACGTTAAATTAAAGTTAAACAATTTATGAACAGTTTTTATTTTTTGAATAAAATGTATAATAATAAAAAAACGCAAACTCCCACGAAATTTGTAATCGAAAAAATAATGTGAAAGATAAGTCATTTTGATAAATTATCTGCCAATAATTGGCAGACAATATTTATCTCTTAAAAATTATATATTCGTAATAAAATTACTAAAATGCATTCCTGATAATTTTGCACGTTATTCATATATAATAAAAATTTAATTATATATATATACACACGCTACTTTTTGTTCGTCGTTTCTATTCGCTCAAAAAACAAATACACCCAAACCCTTAATCCGATTTCCATGAATAATTAAATGACTTTTATAATGCATCGCAAATGTATACACAAGATTACACGATGCAAGATTACACATGTAATAATCTATCGAAATATTACTCGTCGATATGTTAATAGCACACGCACACGTATTTATTTGATTATAATTTATTTTAATCCCCACTTAATGCAACAAAACCTAAAACTTTCAATAATAATGCAAACGCGCTAATTTTAAATTCAAATTACATCATTTTTCCATTTTAATTGTTAAAAAATCATCATTAATTCCACCGCAATACATAAAACAAACAAAAATACCCAGAAATTATGTATCCTTTTAAATATTTAAAAAATGATATAATCCACATTTCGCAAATACAGTCCCGTTTATACCGTTCCACATATATACCTCGCGTATTCAAAATTCTTATGGAAATTAACAAGGAAACATTTTTATCAGTGAAATTTCCATCGCGTAATCCCGCATGATACTCCGTCCCATTTCTATCGAGGTTTATTGCAAACTTTTAACACGGGATTAGCCGAATACCGATTCAGCATCTAGGTTACAATACCGATTCGCAAGGCAGCGCATTTGTATACGTTCATGCATTTCAGAAATCAGCCTTAATGAAAAGTAATTTTCGTTGCAACCGTTGATATAAATATCGACCAAATTGTATGCCAAGAAACGGGGCGCCACGCATCGTTTAGCCGTGATAAATAGATCCTGGCGTATTTCCTTACGTGGCGACATTTGTTCGGCCAGCGTGTGAAATGAGCTAATAAAACGCGCGCGACGTTATAATAATGCTATATAATATACTGGCAAAGTCGGCGACGCCGCTACAAGCGAAAGCCCGGTTTATCGCAACTCGCAACGGCCGTACAAACTCGAACGCATACAGCGTGAAAACGCGACGCTTGCATTCAAAATGATGAAGTTGCGTGTTTAGGTGGCATGCTGAGTTACACCGTTCCGGAGTCGACCGTCGCAGAACTCAGTGACGATTCTTACGATGGCTTAAAGCAATACGGCATCCTGTCGGGTGGATTAGGTTGTCTAATCGATGGCGAGATTGGCTACGACAATTACAAACAACAACTTGGCAACGAAAGAGGTGATTCTTTGCTTTAATTATTTCGCATGCGTTTTATACGGGCTCAAAATGAAATTCGCGAACGTTGTTATTAAACGCCCGAATTGTGTAATGGAAATTCAGTTTTTATAAAACAGAGCAACCTTTGCTTTATTCGTCATTCGCAAATTGCTTCAAAATCAATATTTTAAAGTTTTTTGTTGTGCTTAAATTTTCTTCGGAAGCCAATTTTGTTTTAACTGATTTTATGCTGATAAGTTAGGGGACTGCTTTTGAGGTATAGTCATGCGAATTGAGTAACGTAAAATATAGTGATACATTTTTATTTTAACATTTATTTGATGATAATAGTTTGATTAATGTTTTGTTTTTATTAATGTCTATTTATTCAAAAAAACAAATTCACCTCTGTTTATTCATAAAACATGGTGTTTTGACATAACAAGGATCCGTTGCTATAGACACTGTCGTTCTTAAGATTCTGAGATGCAACCATACACTTGAATTGCAACTACATACACTGAGAAAGTGAAATTGTAAGGGAAAGTATGCACATCGTTAGTCGTGCAATTTCACATTGTACTATTCTTAAAATTTGAATAGTAATCGACGTCAGCCAATGAGATAACGGAATTCATCTGGTTTAACCAATGAGAAGCATCAAAGTGTTAAAAATTGTACAATTTCATTTTCTCAGTGTATATTATTATTTATAAAATATACGTTTAAAACATGTATAAATTAATTTCTGAACTAAAAATTAGTGCACACATATTAATTTCCCATATCACGCAAATTCAAATATATAATGAATAATTTATATAAATTGAAAGGTCCGAATAAGTTAATTATATATATGAAATATATCTCAATAAATGCCATTGAAATATCAATATCGAAAAACATGCATGTAAATTCCTGTTTTGTAGAATTGCTTTTACATATGAATATATGTTGTTATTTATTGTTACAATTTGCATAACTGAAAATTTGTTAATAAGTATCCAATATAATTATAATATTGTTCTTACATTCTGATTATAATCAAATTAAGAATCAAGCTTTGTAATGATTATAGGCAAATCTAAGTTAATACGTTATTTCATAAATTATGTATTCTTATAATATATTGTCCATTAATTTAAACTAATAATTTTTCTAAACTAATATATGTAAGTAATAAGTTTGATTTAAATAAATCATATATAGGCGGTATTTATTCTATATACAATGATGTAAAGAGAAACAAGATAAATAACAATTTCAAAAATATTACACCCCACACGGATGAAAATATATTCGAAATATATATACAAAATATATTCGGGAAATATATTTTAATACCCTAACTTTTTGCCGTTTTACGTATATGTGAACATATATATGAAAATATATAAAAAATATA
>JABFQC010003026.1:0-14869 GCA_022817085.1 Psilanteris sp. ZL-2020
TATATGTAATAACAATTATTATTTCCATTTACATATTATACACAAAGTGATAAATATTATCAAATATGTGGTTGCGCCTATTCAAAAATATATTTCATAACAGTTATTAAACCTTTTTTGCAGTGTACAACTTTTCTCAACGTTTCACTTACAACGTTGCATTTCTGTAGAGGAAATAAATTCGCCCTTTGGTGTGATAGAAATTTACTTGCGCTTAATGTGCCTAAGTGTAAGGTCATCAGATTTTCGAAGAAAAGGTATGATATTAGTTTTGGTTACAACATCGGAGGCGTGGAATTGTATTCGGGAATTGATGTTACTAACTTGGGAGTGCATTATAGTGCTGATGGGTCTTTCAAACGTCATACGCAAGATATTAAATCGTAGGCTTTTCGTTTTTTGGGTTTTGTTAAGAGAAACAGTCTTGATTTTCGCAATCCTAACACTTTTAAAAAATTGTATATTTCTTTAATGAGACCCATTTTGAAATCAAGAAATTAGAGTCAATCCAGAATATATTTTTGAGATGCTTTCTGTTTAGATCTTTACAAACTATGTCTCCTTTTGATTATGATTTTTCTAATGCCTTACGGATAACAAAATTGCATTCTCTCTTGGTCAGAAGGCAGAGAAATGACAAAATTCATATGTAATGTCTTGAAGCGGCCTTCTCCGTCTTCATTATTTTATCCGCCTATTTTATTCTATACTCCTGCACTTTATCACGTCCTCACCGTAACACAAATTTATTACAATCAACGTTTTTTAGAACTAACTTAGTATATCGAGATGTGATTGAAAAAATGATTAGAATAATTAATAAGTTGAATTTTGACTTGGAAATAATTCGAGGGCCATGATTGTTATTTATAGATTCTCTTGCGCAATAATTCGTTAATCTAAATTTTATTTCTATTGAAATTGTACCTACATAATTTTTCGTGTCATACTGTATAAACTATTTAGTATTGTAAATAAATACATAAATAAAGATAATTTTAATTAAATAATACACTTTAACAAAATAAATGTAATTTAATATTTGTTTGTAATAAATTAATTAATTATATTAACTACATATATACGGCCTTGTATCAGTAAATTAAATAATATTTTTATATCACAAAGTGCAGCTTGTTACTCTTCCTTAATAGGTATTGGTAAAATTAAAAATTTTTTTTTTAGTTGTATATTGTATATTAATTATTTTATATACACTAAAGAAACTAAGTAGTAAAGATTACGGTATCCCTTACCAAAAAAACTCTCAACTGCTTAGCATAACTATCAACTTGAGCATTATTTCGTACGCTCAAGTTAATATTATACTCAAGTTGACAGTATTTCGTACTAAATATTGTCAACTTCAGCATAATATTAACTTGAGCGTATGAAATAATGCTCAAGTTGAGAGTATTTTCTGTAAGGGATGGGTTACTGCTTGAATGGTAATGGTAATCACTTACATGGTAAATGTTACAACTTAAATGGTAATGATTACTACTTGATTTTCTTAGTGTATTATTAATTTATATATAGTATTTGTATTGTTAATATATATTTTTTGTTCTTATCGGCACACGTAGGGAAATTTTCTTGGATACCGTATATGATTTAGGCTACCTCCTTTGGTAGTGTTGGATTTCCACCAACTAAAAACACATAAATACTTGTCACTCGACGCCTAATCTCCGTGCAAAACCGCTTCCATATTATTTCAGGATTAGCGTAGGATTAGCTTGCGGGATCAAAAGACCAGCTCCTCGGGCTTTATAGTGTTTTCGATTAGTCGCTCTGAGATTGCTCTACAAGCAAATATTAACATAGGCTACGCACGGTGATCTTATTGCTTCTAAAGCACTTTCAGATCAATGAATCGAAAACACTAATAAAGTCATTACTCACAGCTCCTTCAAAGAGCTGACCTTCCTTCCGTTTCTTCGTGCAAAGTACGCCACGCACGATCTCGATCACGCAATTCCACGGCCTGAGACCGGGCTACATCACACCCACGATGGTATCGGCCGACCCGACTCCCACTTCAGCTTCAAATAATGTCAACGACGATGAACGGTCCACCGACGGCGACGAGATCGTTTTAATACACGGAAATAGTTAGAATTAAACGTGAAGTTTAACGTGTATCTCGTTGTTATCAATAATTGTTAATGTAATGACAAAATAACATATAAAACCAATATAAGTTCCTTTCAATAAAATAGGAATACATATTTATATATATTTTATTTTTTGTCACAGAAGTGATGATCTATTTATAGTTTCCAAATAGACAAGTAAATTATATATTTCGTATCATATAGAGTAGGATATGCATGCTTGTATAACTATATATAGTTATTATTATATATTTTGCAAATTATAAGAAAATTCATTATATATATTATCGTATAAATTTTATTATTATGAAATCAACTCACAAACATTAAGCAAAATAAAAAAAGGAAAAAAATTGTACCTAAAAAATACGAAATCCACATTTATACTATTAATAATTATATATACATATATGATTTCAATTTCCCTATCTAAGAAATGTTGAAAATATGTACATAATAATATATTAGTGTATGTATATTAGTATATATATCTAATAGAAATAAATATAAACATTTATTACAATAATGTATATATTGTAATGTTTCCATGAAATAAAATTTATAAAAATAACTTAACTAAAACTTAAATATATAAAAAGTCATTATATAGTGTGAAGACTTAATTATTATATAGTGCTGAATATTAATAAAAATTATAAATTTCAAATTTATTATAAAAGATAATTTAATTTAAATATAATATCTAAGGGCAGTGAGTCTTTTACATTAATATACAACGAAGTTAAAAAGTGCAGAATATAATAAAAGTATTTCATTTCGTAGTTAACCGAAATCTCATTAGTAAGGCTGAAATAGTTACTGCCTTAGACGGGAAGGTATTAATAGACATGTTAATATATATTTGAAGAATAATATGTTACTTGCGAGAAAATGTTGTACTTCTTTAAATTTGATCTCTCTAAATACCAAATCACTTTATCAGACCTCAGTGATAATAAATCAATATGATGTAAATGAATTTAATTTCGACAATAATTATATATACAAATATAAGTAGACGTTAATATAGGTCATTAATTTTAGTATGTAATACTAGAATTACATATTTGTTTATATAACTATTATTTTGTTATATATAATACTCGAACTTAATTTGTGTGATACAATATTTAAATAGATTAATGTAGTCAATGTTAAATTTTTTTTTTTTTTATTATATTGACTAATATTTTACTTTATTTCTAACCCAAATTTAAAATTATAAATTATATACATATATATATATAAACTCTTTTTAATAAAATAGTATTTTTTTATTTTAAAATTTGGTATTTTAAAAATACTTTGAAAAAAAAGAGTAAAACGCGACCACAAATAATATTGCATAAAATAAATAACATGCATCATTTCGATTACACAACAATAACATTGTTTATGTTTTCTTTATAAAATGCATTGAATACCAAACAATGAAAATTGAACATGTAAACAATATTTGTAAATGTTTGTTTATTTATTGATTGTGATTCGCCAAAATAATAATAGACGTGAATTTTTTGAACGTACTTTATTGTATATATATACTTTATACAAGTACACAGACTCATTATATATTTGAGTTACATTAATATCATGTTACCATACATATATTAGATAATTGATGTTTTATAAATATCCGATTTTTATGTAACATCCTTTGTAAACAAGGACATTGTAAATCGATTTAATCTGAGCACAAAAATAAGCAAAACAAATATTGTTTCTATTTTTGGTCGCATGATGTTTTTTAAAAGCTAGCATATTATATACATTATTAAGAAATTAGGATTAAAGAATTTGGAAACGCTGATTCTCATCAAGAAAGTTCACATCGGTATTTACGGTATTTATAACTATAGCGAAGAAACGGTTATTAAACGAGACATGAATTGTCAGTGGCAAGTGCGCTCATTCTCTACAGATACACGAACATTTGTTGCATCCCCTTGTTACAAATTTATCGATAATTATGTAGCTATGTAAAAACATATCGCGCATACTTCAAAAACTAAAAAGACTTTGTTTTAAACGACGATAATTGAGTAGTTAATATATAAGGTGTGTTTCACTCAATTTAATTACAAAAATGTTCAAATTGTGTCACATAACCTTATAATGTTTGTTTTGGTTCAGGTGTAACATATATTTATATGCTCATATTACGTATAAATACTGAAATTGCATTTTTCTTAAGAAACTTATAATTATATTTAATTTAATTTAACAAAGATTACTGTGTTACACGATGATTCAATGTTGAAACTTAATTTAGAAAATATTTCTGCAAAATATTGCAAAAATCATGTAAAAATATGCATGATCAAAACAAGTATTGTAATAATTAATTATTTGTGGATTATCAAATTTATTGTTAGCATTAAAATGTATTTTTAGAATATGGAAGCTACTAAGAATAAAGAATCACAACAAAGAAAAAATTCACAAAATTGTGCCAAAGATTTAGGACTGTCAACACGGGATGCACTGAATATTTTACAAAACGAAATCACAGAGACTCTGGAAACATATCAAAAAGAACGGGAAACAAATAAGTATGTTTTGTGTCAACATTATTTTAATTATTTATTTTACTTGTTTATGCTCATTTCTAAAGTTAATTTATTATTTTTCTATCATAAACTTAATAATATAATTTTTAATATTATAAAAATTTATAAATATATATACATTTATTATAACGTTCTATTATTTATAATTTGTCTATTTCATGATTAAACAATGCAAGCAAAAATATATCTATTTTTCAAAACTTATAATTATTCTAAATTTATATAATCTTGAGTAAATTGAATTTATTGTTTTCTATAATTTTTTTAAAGAGTTATAAATAAATAAATATATATGAATTATGTAAAAAATAATATAAAATTCAATTTAAAAATAATATTTTAACGAATGTTTGGTACTTTTTCAGCACAAACAGAAACTGGATTAAAGATGCTTTACATCACCAAAGTCAATATACAACACTTTGCTGGACATCAGCATTAGCACTTTTAGTGAATGGAATTATACTTATCACTATATATTTCAATATCAATGAAACATCGTATGTTAAAATAAAAATATTTTTTTTGTACTTAGTATTAAATTTAAAGTTTTATTTTCTTTATAATATATATTCTAATTTATATAATTGTAATATTTAATTAAAATACTTTATTCATATTTTATAGCTTCGGAGGTCAGGTGTAGTTTGTAATTAAACAATTCAATTGTAACTTAGGTAGCTTATTTGAAAAACAAAAAAATATTTGTTATTTTTATTTTTTAGATACACTGCACTGCCATTTGAAGGACTAATAATTTGTGGTTTAGTAGTTATCAATTTTTGTTTAGTTGCATTTGATAATAATTTGAGGCATAATGAAATTCCTAATAGAGTTCGTAGTCTTATTAAACAGTTAGAAGGTAATATATATATATATATAATATTACATATGTAATAAAATATCTAATATAATATATATAATATGACATAAATTATATAAAACATGGTTTTATATATCAATTTTATTGATAAAACATTTACAACATAGTTTGTTTTCTGTAATAAAATATAAGATATATGAATTATAGTTGCTCAAAATGAATGCAATTGGGAAACACAAAATTACCCACATTTATGTAGTCCTCTTTCTCCATGCTTAACTCTACAATGGACTTACCGGAACGGAGAAATTGTTAATTTACCTTGGGCTTTATTGGTTGAAGGAGATTTTATAGTTATTAAACCTGGTCAACAAGCACCTGGTTACTGCGTACCTCATAATGTATGTAAAAATTATATTTCTCAATTTGCAATGAAGCATTATGTTTTGATAACGCATCAAATTTGTTACAAAAATAAAATATAAATAAAGAAACAAGTTTGAAAATTGCTAGATTATATTATACATTATGTAACAATGAAAAATTGACAATTTGAAACATTATATTACTATATTTTATAATATTTTATGATTTATATTTAATTTAAATAAAAAAAAAGAATAATATAAATAATAATTTTAGGATAAAGATGCTCCAGTGTTGCATGCAAAAGAAGTATATAGTCCATCAATTCACAATGCAACAGAAATATTTTCAACACCGCAAGCTAGGGCACCTTTACAAAACAAAATATATGAACTACGAGAAACACCATATATAAGTAATTTACAAATGGCACTCGAGCAAGCCTTGAATCGACCTGTAACATTTCACAACCGAAAACGACATCTTCTTATGAATTGCACTATTGAAAGATTGTTATATCCGATTCTTTTGATTCTCATAGTATTAGTTAATTTATCTCGATACATGTATTTATACTTCTATTTTGGAGTGGGCCATTGGTCAGAAATGTTTTTACTTCAACCGATAGCCACAGTTTTACCCCTTTTACCAATTACTTTTCCTATGTGTTGGTTATTATTAAATTCATTTGGAATGGCACGTTTTAAGGCATTATTTAGATTATATCAATGTACAAAAAAGCATCAGGTATAAAGTTATAATTTTAGCGTTACAAATTAAAAAAGTATATTTGTAATATTGTAATAATGTAATAAAATTGTTAGTTTTTAGATCCTTTCGAAGATGCTGATATTTCCGAAAAACCTTTTCAAATGGATGTTAAATATAACTGGTCTGAAATATGTAAATATATATGTGATATATTTTTGGGTAGAGAATATATGATGTCCAGGTCTGCAAGTATTTTACACGTTTTAGGTTCAGTTACAGTAAGTATTTGCAATTAATACAAAAGGAAAAATACAATAAGAAAATTAATTTGCTTAATCATTCTTATTTAAAAATAATATTTATTATAATTTAATTTTTAATTAAAATTTTAAATAAAATTAAAATTAAAATAAAATAATTTAATCTAAATAATTTAGTTTAAAGTATATAGATATATCAATTAATGTATAATAGAATTTAATATAACGAATTAAAGTTTGAAATCATGACTGTGAATTTTTATAATATATTCTTTATAGAGATGTATTAACAAAATTAAATGTAATTTAGGCACTTTGTTGTGTGGATAAAAAAGGTATTCTATCATGGCCAAATCCAACCGCTGAAAAAGTTTTCTTTCTACGAAATGCTAATACAATATCGCAGAATTCAAGGTGAAAATTTATTTTTATAAATATAAAATGTACCAAATTTATAATTTGCACTAATAATTATAAAAAAATTAAATTTAATTCAATTTAGCATAGAGAGTGTTGAAAAATCTACCGAGGATAATTTGCAGCAAACTGAAACTAAAGCAGAATCAGCTCGAACTTCCTATATGCAAAATGGTATATTAAATTCATGTTTATTAGATTAACACTATACATTTTATCAATATAAAATTAAAATATTTATAAAATTAAATGGGTTAAGGTAGATCAATTATTTCCTGGCAGATATGTCAAATTCAACAGTTGAAGTTCTGGATCTTACCCATGACCATGAGTTACCTTTTCGACTACAATTTGATGATCAATCATGGAACCAGCATTTAAATTCATTGAAACCACTTGGATTAGCTATACTACTTAATACATGTAACATGAAAACACAAGAGCATTATGCAGAGTTTTGCTGTCATGTCACTTGTGAGGCACTTTGTAATGAAAATCTCGTACCAGTTATAAATAGACGGTAATGAATTAATTTTCAAAAACTGTGCTGAACATTTACAATTTTTAAAGCTTAAACTATGTCATATATAATGCTATAAGCTGATCCTCGTATTTTAATAGTAAATATTGCATTTCTTTGCTTCAGTTTTATTGAGCATTCACTGGTTAATATGTTTGGCTTCTTTATTACAATTGATTTTGAATTTCAATTTGCAAATTTATTTTAAATTTTAATTTTATAATGCTTTGAATGAGTGTAAAATACTGAGTAACAAAAAATCCAAACTCGTCATAAATCCAAATTATAACAGTCCCACTTATAACATTCCAACTAACTGTGAAACGAACATCTAAATTTATTAGCTACCAGGTGAACAGTTTCGAAGATAAACATGAAGCGAAAAATACAATCCAAACGTCGAGACAGATATATTTGATCGATGAATCTGGATGCCTTGGACAAATGTGGTCAGTCGAAAGAATAATTATCTTATGTTATATTTATTCACATATGTATTGGTGACTGAGCTTGGAAAAGTATGCCTTGGGATTTTTTCACTTAAATATTAAATAATAATTATGTCATATATTTAGACAGTGAGGAAAAGGGAATTTCATTATTTTACTAATGTTGGTTATTTATTGTTCTTTATTATTTTGCTTTAAAGGTGTTTGTGTGAACTGGCTAAACAAATTGGATTTCAAGATCAAGCGCAAGATGTTTTTCAATTAGAACAACAATTATCCACATTTAGACATGTAGTAAGAACTTTTTTGAAAGAAACTCTTTATTCTGTTAAATACAAATCTTTTAAATACGTTCATACACATTATTTTGTTGTCGATTATAGCAACCTGAAATGATGAGGCGTGATATAAAATTTGCAAAATCACTACACATTGGAACAAAATTGAAATTTCCTTTTCCTCACATGATGGCGGTTGTAGTTCGCGAACGTAATAGCGGTGGTTTACAGCTATTGACACAAGGTACTGCTGACATAATACTCGATTCTTGTATTGAATTCTGGGATGGACACGATCTTTGTCCTTTATCATCAACTGACCGGTAAGTCAAATTAAATATATAAAATTTAAAGATTTTATGTAAGACATAACATATAAAATTTTACATTAAAATATATAAATATAAAATATAATTGCAAAATAAAATAAAATAATAGCAAAATTTCATGATTATTGTAGGAAAAAAGTTCAAGACTTTTATCAAAGAACAAGTTTAACATCCTATTGCACAGCTTTTGCTTATAGACCTATAACCAAGAGTGTCAATAATAAATTTTCTAGTGTATATTTGGAATTACCTTCAGATAGTAAACATCTTTATACACCTCATAGAAGTCCAACTCCATTAGCATGGGATTTTAAAAATGTTCTAGATCCAAGAATTAGAGGAATTTTAGGACAATTTCATTCAACGGGTATTATTATTATTATTAAATACCAAATATTAGAAAAGTGGATAGTACTTATTAGAATAATTTAAAATAATTATTTATGTAAGAAATAATCACATGAAGGGTATTTTAATAATTTTTTTAGATTCATTATTATGCAACGAAAATAAAGATGATGAAATTAATGATATTGATAGTTGTTTTGAGCTACAGTGTAATCAAATATTTATTGGGATGGTTACAATGCAATATCAAGCTCAAACTGATATGGTAAATATTGTTTTTAACCTACACTAAAACTTTTTAAGTTAATTAAATTTTAAATAAATACTATTTTCAATTTTAGGTTCAATTAATTGAACAACTTGAAACAGCGTGTATAAGATTTGTTCACTTCAGTAAAGAAAACGAACTGAGATCACGTGTATTTTCAGAAAAGATGGGTTTAGAAAGTGGTTGGAATTGTCACATTTCATTGTTAAGTGAACGAGCAAGGTATAATATTTAATTAAATTTATATCGATCATAATTGTATGTAATATATATGACTTTATGTAATGGCTTATTCTATGCAGCTTTTTCAATGTCAAACATTCAGTTATAACAACATACAATTTTGAATTAATAGTCAAATAGAGCACTAGTCTCTCAGACCAAAATTAAACAACAACATACAATTTTAAAAACAAAACGTGTTTTAAAATGATACAATGTATTTGTTTATTAATATTATGCTTATACGTAGCACGCATTTGTATATGTTACTTCACATAAAAAAACTCATACTAAACAATACACCGTAAACCCAATTCTGTAAAATCGCACTCATAGAGTGTAATTTTACACATTAAGTGTAAATATTCTTCTGCATAACTGTGTTACACAAAAAGTGTAATATTCTTATTACATACAGTGTGTAAAACCCCTATGTAGGTAGATCTGCACAGTGAGGAATCAAAAAATCAGCAAGCATATATTAATTAATCCATATTTAAACACAATAATTTTTGAAAAGTGTGAATTAAACACACAATTATGAAAGCATTTAGAATTACTTTTAAAGAATATCGTTCAAAAGTGATATTATATTTGACTACACCTAGCTGTGTAATTTTACACATGTCGTGTAACATTTACATATAACGTGTAAAATTACGCTATATGAGTGTGATTTTATAGAACTAGGTTTACAGTGTACCATGATGGACTTATTTATTAAAAAAATTAATTATTACTAAACTATATTTGACTTTAATATCGGATTTATAAAAATGAAACATAAATAATATTGATCTAATATTACCCGAGTTAGTTTTAAAACATGCAACTAATAAAACTATTTAAATAATTTTTAATATATGATCTTTAAAGCTAATTTTCGTAAAAATTATAAATAGTAGTGTAAGATATGCATGTACATTGCAGGATACAACAATGGTTGGAGAGATATCAACACATTATTTCATCGTATATGTTTGTTCTATACTTATTTTTAATGTGTTTAATTTGCACGCTTGTAATTTCAAAATTAACGCTTCTGTAATAATTAATTTAAAATTTAGTTTGGAATTTGTAATAATTTCCAATAATCGAACACGCGCATACAAAAAACTATAAATTTTATTCGATTTAATAATATTTTCAAGTAAATCAATTTTTTAATATAAAATTATTAAAAGATATTCTACAAACATTTTTTTAATGAGAAATACTATCAATAATTAACTTTTATTTGTATATGTCTGAGTTATCAAAAATTTGATAGAACTTAAGAAACATTACAGTCAAATTTTAATATAATGAGAAAAATGAACATTTTAAAATGATAAATAATGCTTTAAAAACTGATTTTTTTAAAGTTATTAAAAAATATTGTTTTATATATAAAGAAACAAAAATGAAAAAATAATTAACATTCTATGTTATAATTTTTCGGTTTAATACAATATGAAACTTATATTAATACATATGCAAACTTTGTAGTTGTAAAAATACAATAAAAACTTCATGTAATTAATAACAATGGCTGATTTTATGTGATATAATTTTACTATGTATATAAAGAAACAATAATTATTCATTAACTTGTATATTATTTAAATTAAAATTAAACATTACATTACAAATGTTACAGAATTAAAATTATATTTAAAGTATATAATGAATAATGGAAAGTTTTGTATTTAAAATTAAAATATGTTTTTTTGATTTATTCGATGCTTTATTTTTTAATTTATAATATGCCAGAAATAAGAAAGTAGAAATGCATTATATTATAATGTTTGACAAATTCATTAACAAATGTTGAAATATATGTTGAATGTAAAACTAACGCACCGATGATAGGTCAGAGAGTCCAGTGGGATGGTGGGTGAGCCAGGCTGCAGCCATGTACTCACCCACTCCCTCAACTAAATCTCATCATCAAAATACTTCCTGCATGGACGAGGCCAGCCATTTGCTTAACAGATTCTCCTCTCGGTATGTTTAACTGTCATCTTAACTATCAAAAATAAACATATATATTGAGAAATCATGTTCATCCATAAAAAATTATTTTACAACATACAAGCTAATGTGCTAAATGTGCTCTAACTAAACATTTAAATTGTTTCATCGTGTAGTTTGGCTTAAATATATATGTATTAATAAATATGTATCCACCGGTACTTGTGAGTACCCCCCCCCCTTCTTTTAGGCAAAAATAATTTTACACGCACGTGGTTCAGGAGCATAAAAGTGGCAGGGGGGGGGGGTACTCATAAGTATCGAAGGTCACATGCTTAAACTCCCGCGACTCGACATATAATTTCTCGTATATATAGTTTATATACCACTTTCGGAAAGTAATAATACTTTATTATTTTAATAAAGAACACATTATTCGAATTGAATTGGTTGTTCTTTATTTATAGATATATTATAACTTTCTGACAGCGGCATTTAATGATTTCAAATCAAATATTGTAATAAACAAATATTACATACAAAACGCAGAATATAAAATGTACAAATTAAATAAACAATTGAAGTAATACACCTTTTTGCGTAGTTGATTATTTATTACTTTTAATTTATTATTAAAAATGATTATTTAAATTTAACGTACATAAAACTGTTTCTAAAATAAATATTGATTTTAATTATATTAACTGTCACGCTATGTTATATGTTAACGGAGTGATACTTCATTAATGCACGGAGAAAACTAAGTGGTAGCCATTGTAATTTAAATGGCAAACTTTACCACTTAAAATTCACAATTGTAAGTTGTATCAATTTGAAGCCATAACATTTACAGAAATGAAAATATGAAATGTTCCATGAAATTATATTCGATCTCAGAATACCGCAATAAAAGTATCGCGAAAGCGTCTCATATTAAGACAACATATCTTAAATAAGTCAATTCGTGTCTCAAATAAGACGCGTGTGTCACATTTGTTAGCAATGAATTTATAATTTGTCAATAAAGTTTTTTTCATTATAATTTTGATTCTAATGAATCACAATATACTTAACATTTTGCCATTTAACTACTCAGTTTCCTAAGTGTTCTCAAGTTAATTGACAATAAATTAGATTTACTAGAATAATTAAAGAAACGTATATATATATATCCCGTATTTATTTTAATGCCTTTAAAATTAGAAATTAATTAATTCAAAGAGACTTTTTACAACACAACTAATATAATATACGTAGAATTTTCTTTTTTCAAATTAAATTCAATGTTTTTTGAAAAATATTTTCAGAATTGCTATAAAAAAATGCAGTTTTACAATATAATTAAAATATTCGATATAATATTTCTGCTACATCGCACGGCAAATCAGACTCCAATATAAAATAAGTAAAGTTGTTAATAAATGAAAAGTAATTAAGAAATCATTGAATAACGAAGAGTTACTGAGTTTATTACTACAATTGTGGTTTATAACAATACAAAAATTATTTACGGCGGCTAAAAATTCGAACGATGCTGCACGTAGGTCGGTCAAGTGAGCTCATACTTGCGCGAAGCAATATAAAATTATTATATTACTTACGAGAAAAATATCTCGAATTTTCTTCCATTATTTTATGCTATAAATATTACTAAAACTATGTTAAACATCAAAAATGTCAATACAAAATAATCGAATTTTGCATTCATTTGGTACAAAAACAACATATAAGTTTTTGCGTATTATTATAATTCCTTGAACAATTCGGAAAGCTTACAATATTTTACAAATTTTAAATTTTATTTCAACCTTGCTTGGAATCTATAATAAATATATAAAAATTATTCGTTTCCAAGCCAATAGGTTGAAATGTAAATACCTAATAAAATAAATAATACTATAAAAACCAATGATTATAAACAAATAATGTGGTGAATGATTTAAAGGTCAAACATATTTAAAAATATATCACGTAAAATATAATATAAAAATAATAATAAATAATAAACCAAAAGAACGTATTTTGTTATGAAAATTGTAAACAAAAAGTTTGAAAAAATCATTTGTTTTTAATTTAAAACGGAACAAAACAAACAAAAAAATAATTTTTGTATTTCTGGAAAAAAAATAGTTCCGGAAAGCAAAAAGACCGAAACAACATATAATCGTAAAAACAGCACTCGACGTTGATTCTACTAAAGGTTCTTTATGAAACTTTAGTTGTTTACTTGCTAAACATAATTTATTTTATTTTCGCTTTACTGCGCCAGACTGCGCCATAATCATGACTCAAAATTTAATCCAAAATTCAATAACTGACTGCAAATTTCCACCTGGATAGGAATGCATCAATCCAATATTACATGTAACAAATTCAATGCAGCTTAATTTAATAATATCTAACTTGAATTCAACGCTTTTTAAACTTATAATACACAATATTAATGTTTTATTAAATATATCTCTATTTATTTAAGTATCACGTTATTTTCATAAAAATTTAAAAAATTTTTAATGGATTAAAATTATGAATAATTTGTTTTAAACTTATTTAAACGAGTAATTTAACAATTAATTATAATCAATTAAATTTAAACGGGCATTATTCATGACATGAAATATTGTTTTTATTTAAATCGAATATATATTTAAAATTGTATTTAACAGGATATAAATAAGTCCGTAAAGAAATTAAATATTTTATTCATTCTATTGATTAGTCATTTATATTTATTTTATTATAACTTTCATTAAATCAGATTTATAAAATGTTTATGTGAAATTAATAATTTTTATCACGAGAAACTTAATCCAATACATCATAAAATTGAAAATAAAAATGTATGATCAAATTTTATCATGTACTATAAGTTATTAATATAAAATTGATTTTACGTCGTTAAAAAACCATGCAATTAAAATAATAATTATTTCCTGATTGAATTGCAATAAAAAATGTATTGCTTTCTTCGAAACCTCATTTGTATGCATATATTTATATTCATTGTAACCAATCACGGAACCCGACGGATCCGCGAGAACTGCGACTATAGACGCGATCGATTCGCGACGGATCGTTAATTTTCGGAAGTTTTTCAAGCCCGCGGATGCTCGCACGTCTCGCACAACAATTTCGCGACGTAAAATGTGGGAGTGCCGTATTTCCAGAATTTTGTGCCCGACTATAAATTTAATGTTATCTTTTTTTCTTCGACTGTGTGTCATGATTGGGATTACAG
>JABFQC010003027.1:0-14854 GCA_022817085.1 Psilanteris sp. ZL-2020
CTGTTAAAATAATGTTGCAAGATATATTAATATTTTCATCCAATGTCGATTTTATTGCAATTTCTGCGGCTAGTTCACAACACACCTATAAAATATAAAATTGTAATAAAGTATAAATCATATATCCCTCAATGATATTAGTTTCAAATTAATAACATCGATACTAGAATATTTATTATTTTATATTGTTGTATCTTTTATTCATTAAATGAATACTTTTATTGTCAATGAAGTTTTACACATATAATTAAATAAATATACTTCTAAACTTATTTAAAACCATTGACAAGTCAGCTTCATCATTGATACAAATAAAATTTATATAAATATGAAAAATTAAATCAATCATTATTTTTTTAACTTTTAAATCAAATATATATAAATTCAATTAAATTAATAAATTTGTGACTAATAAAATGTTAAAGGTAAATTTTACCTTTAAAGATCGCCAAATACAAGTAAATATATTACGATGTTCTGGCTTTATATTAAGTTCATCATAATTTGAATTATGAAGAATAGATTCTTCAATTACAACTCCTATTCCTGCCATTGATGATTCATATTCTATAAACAAATATGTAATTTAATAATAACAAGAGTATTATTGAAATTTATATATTACTGACATAAAAAATAAAAATATTTGTATTATTTATATAAAAATTTTATAATTTATTCATTTATTTAACCGATTTGTGTCGTGGCTATTGTATATAGTATTTTTTCTTAATCTGGAGTTAATTCGAAATAATATCGAAATTAAATAAAATATAACTTTATATAATTTTGTGATTAAAGGAATAAATTATATAGGAACTTAGTCCTATATAATAGTCCTTTAGTCCTTTCGTTATTTGTTTAATAATTCTCTTGTAACAAAAGCTAAAAGTTATTTCCAGACCAATTTTCGTTAATATACAATTATTACATAAAATAATAAAATTACAATTTTTATTATCACTGGTAGTTATATTTAAATATATTAACTTTAACTTTCTTAAAATAGAATAATAAAGTATTTAGTTATATTTCGTAATTAAATATTTATAACCTAATTTATAAATAACAATATTAAATTGTATTATATTATTTTTCTAAGACGCCTTTAATATATAATGAATGTAAAATTCTATCTATTATACCTGAATATTGTATTGGTATCATTAATGTTTCCGTAAAAAATTGTACTGCATCCTCTAACAAACTCAATATTTGCTTAAAAACTGTTTCATCAATTACTATAGATGAATATATATTATTTACATTGTCAGTTAAAAAATTCTCTAATATTATAATTAAAATTCCATAAAATGGTCTATTGTTTACAGTGGCTTTATAAATATTATTTTTCACATCAGATAATTGATTTTGTGCTTCAGAAATCCAATAATGTAAATTGTCGTTTATAGATTTTGATTTATACAATAATCTAATTAAAATTGCTGCTGTTTCTGCTTCATAAAAATTCAAAGAATTTGCAAGATCGCATGCTTTCTCTTTTAATAACTGAAATACATATGTTTTTATTTATATTAAATAAATATTTTTAAAACTGCTTTTATTATGATCATTTCGTTACCTGCATTTCTGAAAAATCAAGAGGATTTTTGATAAAATATAAAATTAATAGGTCTGATGCAATGGACCTAACATCATTAGATGAATCTAATACAAGTCTAAATAAACAATTTCTCATAATGTAATTCGGATTATCACATTTTTTACAGTCTTCTTCTTCACTTAATATATCTTCCATATTCCTATAATATTCTTTATTATAAACATAACAATATGCTAATGAACCATTGGTCGAATAAAGCATATTTTTGTAAATGTTAAGTCCCAATATTTTTCGTTGATAAGTACTAGCAAATCCTAAACAATAATCTAATAATGTATACAAATTTGAAAGTATATAAACAATTGAAAGATATTTGTATAAATTATTTTTATAACAATTTATTGTATTTTGTCGGATGATATTGATTCTTCCAGAAAATAAATATTCGAATAATCAGAGGACTGATTATATACGTTGTTGCTTCTCCTTATAAGCGAATACATATCATTATTGATATATTTGTATTTATATCCCAATTTTTTTGAACGAATTAGTAATATAAATTAGGGAATAATATTTGAAAGTCATAATTATAAAGTGTTTGCAATACATTATATATATGCAATATAAGTGATAATTTAGAAATGTTAATTGAATTAGCAAATAATAATTTTGTGCAATTTACTGAAAGACTTCGTTGTTTCATAATGAATCATATTAATTAATATAATAAAAACAGATCAATATATATGATTTATGGTTAAATGCTGTTTATAATACAGATTTGAAAATTTATCTAATAATTTTTATTTTATGCACTGCCTGTCATTAAATATTAATGATTAATTACAAATACAATGCCTGACCAATGCAAAGATATTGTTTTTGTATGTGTGTACAAAAACATATTGTATTTTTTTGAAGTTATATGTAGGTTTTTCAACGTGTGTACCTGTTTAACAAAATGTATTGTAAACATTAGAAATGTATACATATAAAATATATTAGTTATATGCAATAAAAAAAACTTAGAAAAACGTGAATTAAATACTCTAATTCAGTCTTGTTATTTATAATACGAACAAGATTTATACATATTACAATACTCAATATTAATAATGAATAATAATAAATGTTATACATAAATATATATATACATTTTTTATTTATGTAATAATTTAAATTTACTATTGAAAATAAAATAATATACATTTCAATTTACGACAATTTATCCAAAAATATTTATTTATTATATAAATCATGGTTCCATGTTGACATTCATATTCAATACGCATGTTTTCCTCCACAATTTATTCATCCCACTCATCAACGTCTGGTTGAGAGTCACATTCACTAGTAGCAGAATTCATATCATTCGAGTCATTTGGCTTTGGTGGAGGTGGTATCATACTTGACATTCGTTTGAAAGTATCAGAACTAATTCCAATAATATTTTTTCGTCTTTGTAAGAGCTTAGCATGAAGGTCAGCCATGAGATCTCCTCCAATTGAAGCTGAAGCCCATCTGAAATTAAATTGAATATTTCAATTTTTGTAAAAGAAAAATAAAATTTAAAATATTGTTGCACGAAATTAATTTTTTTCAAATTAAATATAAAAAATGTTTGAATTTTAAATAAAAAATATTACTTTTATTTTACAACAAACTGAATCAAACTTATTTAATACAAATTTGAAATATTACCTATCGTTGTTATCTGTATTTTCAGCTGATTTCAATTTGGCTCTGCCAAATCCTCCAGCATCACGAATGGCTGCCATTAAATTCATTCTATCATCTGTCACAGGTGTTTTTTTGGTGACAGTAATAGCTTTAGATTCGGTGTTTCGTGATTCTGCAGGAGGTGGTGGAAGGGGTGGTGCTGGAGGGTTGTGTTCATTTTTCGATGTGGTTTCTGGGATATTTAAAACTGGAGGAGGTGGAGGAGGGGGAGGTGGGGCTGGTGTTGCGTATTTATCAGGATCATTGGGTTGTTCCTGGACCAGATTTGGTAAATCAACATTTTTGAATTCAAAAGCAAGGTCTTTTTGCTCCGAGGGGGGAATAAGTGTAGGCAAATCAACTTTTAAAGTTGGTGTCACAGCTGCTGATGAGGGAGCTATAGGATTTTGAGATTGCAAATCTATCGTCAGTCGTTCATCGTCGACGATTCCTGGTAAATCAGGTAAAATAAGCGGTACATTGATTTGTGGCACCTAAAATTTATTTATTCATATTTAATATATTGATTAAATTTTCATTTTCAAAATAATATTTTATTTGATGAACAAGCAATAAATAAATTAACGAAATTAAGTAATTAATGAAAATAATATTTTAAATATAAAACACATCCATATACCTCTCCCAAAGCTGGAGCATACATATAACCAGAAGGAGATTCGACTTCCGACGAATGCCAAGGTTGCAAAATGGAATCAGGGGCATCCTCGATCTTATATTTATCTTCTTTTTGACTTGTAGCAATAAACGGTGTTGGTTCATAATGATTTTTGATATTATCAAATGGCAGTAATGCGCTTACTGAATTCACCTTAGGCCTGCTTTTATTCTTTAAGTCTTCGGATTTCTTTTCTGACTTAGGTCTCAAATGGTAAAACTGTAATTTTTCTTGTAAATTGACACTTGTGTATTGTTTGTTCTCTGTTTGCGAACCACTTGAGGAACTTTCAAATTTATCTTCAATTGGCACACTGCTTTTATATATATTTATACTCTCTTCAGATTGGGCATTTGGTGTAATTGCCATTTCGTACTCTTTATAAATATGAGTAGCTGGGTATTTTGCAACTGAATACATTTTCACAGCTTTTAAACTCAAATTTGTTTGAATGTATTCCAATTTGTCTTGGATTTTGACTGCTCGTTCTTTAATATTATTTAATCTAAAATATAATTATAAGTACATGGTTAATAGATTTTTTATTTTTAAATCAAAAACAAAAAAAAGGAAATATATATATTTATGTATTTACCTCTGTCCATTTTCTTTAATTCTATTATTTATAGAGTCAAAAATATGAGTAACTGCTAAATCTAATTTATCAAGGGCATTGGTAATTTGTAAAATGGTTTCTTCATGTCTTAAATCTTGAGGAATTATACCTGATTAAATAATAGATAAGAAAATAAATGATTACTTTATTGTGTTATATGATAAAGTAATTTATCACTCACATATATGCTTTATTTATATTTAATAATATTGTAAAGTAATATTCATTATCAATTTAAATATAAAGTATTATTATTATTAAAAAAAGTTTTAATATATTACAAAATGAATATGAATACAAATTAATAATTGATTAATTGACATTTAAGATACTCACTGATTTCAATTGCTTCAGGCATATTTTTTATTATTGCAATTTTTCAAATATCTTTTAAATAAAAAATTCTACTTATAATCTATTTACATCAAAATTATAAATGCAGACTATAATATCACAGCATAACAAATATACACAAGTCCTATATCTTATTGTTATTAAATACTGATCTCTTTTAGGATAAAATTGTCAGTTCAATTGTTGTTGTTGTCTTTCTGCCTATAAGGATAAAGATTTCTTTGTAAAAAAATACTTGATTAATATTAAATTCTACTTGTTTTTAAGATTAAGATACAGTAAACATATTTGACAATTGACAAGTTTTGATCCTCGCCTTGTTTCCTGTCTTTGTCACTCTCTATCTCTATCTTTAAAGTTTAAAAACGTATGTTGTTGTTGTTTCCTTTATTGGCTATAAGGGAAAAAGAATACCCTGGTACTTGGCCAGTACTAAAAGTTTAAAAACGTAAAACAGTATTAGGCATAAAACCTATGAAATATAGATAGTGCATCGCTATCAATACTCATATTACTCTGTTGTCGCATTTGTAACAATATTTTCTATTAATAAAGGACAGAAAATGCAATTCAGATAATTGTGTCCTTTTTCTATAAAATTATTGGTTTCCAAAGCGCCATCTGTTGACTGAATGCATCGCTGTGTTTAATGCCATTTTATAATATCATACGGACATTAAAATGTAGACGGGGAAAAAAATATGCCACAAAATTGGACTTGTTTTAGAACGCCGTGTTGTTGATTTAACAGTATACATATCATAGATTCCCAATGATGGATATATTAGTATAATTTCAATAGTCTTTTTCAATTCAACTCGACATATCTCGAGTATATAATATCAAAATTACTCGAAATTTTGTTTGTTTAAAATTGTTTAAATCATAGATACTAATAATGTTACTAAAAATATACAAAAATAAGTTATAATATTTAATATTTAATAAATAATCAATACGGTTTCAAATATGTACACTTGTACTTTTAAATTAGAAAAGTATCGAGGGAAGTTTAAGTTACAAAAAACTTGTAGTGAGAAAGTTGTTCATTAAGTTATAAAGATTTTTACAAAGTTACAGATCAAAATATCAATAACTATAAACGTTATGATAATTGTTGTTCATTTTCATCGAGACGTTCGGCCTGGCGACAGACGCGGTGTGACGATATTCCACAAGAAGAAATCTCTAAATGTTAAAAAATCAATTGTTTCTATATTTTGATTATAGATATTAGATTTTTATAAAGTATATTTTTAAATTCATAGTTTTTATAGTCATAAATAAATCAACTTCTCATATCATTATGCATGTATATATATTTATTCATTAATCTTTAATTTCTGTTATTTTAAAATAAATATAACTTTTCAACATTTGTATATTATTATTCATACATTATTATAAACTATGAGTTGAAAGTATGGTTTATAAAAATCTAATAACTATAAGCAAAACATAGAAAAAAGTTATTTTTTTAACATTTAGACATTTCTGATTGTGGAATATCGTCACGCCGCGTCTGTCGCCAGGCCGAACGCCTCAATTAAAACTAACAACAATTATCATAACTTTTACAGTTATTAATATTTTGATCTATAACTTTGTAAAAATCTTCTTTATAACTTAATGAACAACTTTCTCACTACAAGTTTTTTGTAACTAAAACTTCCCTCGATACTTTTTTAATTTGAAAGAACAAGTGTACATATTTGAAACCGTATTGATTATTTATTAAATATTAAATATTATAACTTATTTTTGTATATTTTTAGTAACATTATTAGTATCTATGATTTAAACAATTTTAAACAAAAAAAATTTCGAGTAATTTAGATAACATATACCCGAGATATGTCGAGTTGAATTGAAAAAAAACTATTGAAATTATACTAATATATCCATCATTAGGGATCTATGATATGTAAACCCAGTCCGGATGATTCGTCATCCATCTAAATCTTCTATCTCGCTTGTTTACCATAATAAATGTTGTCTACTTAGGTCGAGTTATGTGACGAATCATCCGGATTGGGAGTACACTGTTAAATCAACAACACGGCGTTCTAAAATAAGTCCAATGTTGTGGCAATAGTATTTCTTCCCCGTGTATTTATAAATTATTACGAACCTTGTTTTATTTATTAATCATAAATAAAGCTTGTTTATTTATTAAAGTTCTAACTTAATTTGTGGGGTGATAAAAAACAGGATCAGTTTTAGAAGCACATGCAATTAGAAAATTTTATAGTAAAAATTAAAATTTATATAGTAAAATATTCTCCCATCATTAAAGAATATACAAAATTATTTACAAGTAATATCTATGTAATTTAATAATTGTGTATTATAAGACACTAACTCCGTTACTATATAGAACTAAAGGAGCGCGCCTCAATTAATATTCTATCAGAAAATAAATTCTCCATACACGAGATAGGCACAATTGAGAAAATTTATCTCTGGGACCTGGGGCCATTAATTAACAATAACAACAATAAATTTTAGGTTAAATATTATACTCTCTAAGATAAGACCTTAACTCGACGGGTCGTTGCCGCGACCCTTGATAAATAATGTTCCATTATCAGTGAAATTTAAAGTCCAAAAAAGGAAATGGAAACGTCGACTTAAAATATATTTATAGAAACAATTTTTGTTTGAACTGACGGCAATTGTATACCAAAATTATGGAGAGTAAATGAATTTTTAATTATACATTAAAATAATGTTCAATTGTATAATATTCGATTTATTAAAAGACGACATTACATTATGATCATTTTTAATTGGCTTTCAGATTACCCCCTCCAGCACTCTGATGCGCACTTTGTCATCCTTTCACCTTTCTCTGTTACACCGATTACACGTTTCACATCGGGAAGTCTGGTAGAGTCTGGTGTCGAGATTTCATATATACATTTCTTTTGTCGTTCCATTACTTCATGATTCTCCATGCAGTGTTATTGAGTGTGAATTGTGAACAAGCCTTGTGGCCTTGTGTGTTGCGTCGTTGCATGTGGAAATAACCTATTTGTGTAGAAAGCTAAGAATAATTTAAAAATACACTTATGGCGGACGTTATAACACTTAGTTCAGATGAAGAAGATAATAATAAGGTTAGCTTAAATTGTTTTTATTTTAGTGTCGCGTGGAAACAAATTTACTTGAAATGTTATGGTCTTAAACATTATCTATTATTATAAGCTTATAGTTGTTTAATTTTAATTAGACATAATTCATCAGCTATGTAAAAAATGGATTTTAACCAAATATTGATACTTTATTATTTATGTTCGTATCATACCTAATTCTCCATTTTATATTTCTTTTTTATATACCATGTTTACAAATTAATACATTATATAAATAAAGAATAAAATTAAACAAAAAATTTATTAAACCAATTACAAACTACTTTGTTTAAAATAATCATATACATTTTAATATACATGAACATTTTTTGATTTAAATGTTAGACAGAAAAATAGACAACATATTTTATATTCATTTCTGTACATGAAAGGATTTAAATATTTGCAAGGAAATTTGACATAAGAGTTAACTTTATTATGCTATTTAACTTGTTTTTATTTCTTAATTATACATTTTTTATATTATAAAAGTAATAAATAAGTTTTCAATTTTATTTACCTTGGAAACAAATAAAATATATAAAATAATTATATTTGTACTATACTGACTTTATACAAGATAACCATATTGATATACTAAAATAAAGTTTTGAAGTGGGAATGTGTAGAGACAAAAACGCATTATATATGATATATGATACTCTGTATACATGATATTCAAAATATCAAGATGCAAACTAAATCAAGATGTTACTAAAAAAGAAAAAATGTGAGATAGTGTTGCCATATTTTAAATATATGTGATTAATTTGTACATGAACAATATCAAATCTTATAAAGTGCATTGCAAATATTTTATTGCACCCAAAGCAATAATTAACCAGCAACTGGTTCTGTAAAATTTAACTTTGTTAATCAGCACTGAGCACATGTTTGTTGTGTTTTTAAAATTACATTAATCTTTAATCTTAATTAAATAGAAAAATAAAAAGAATAAAAAATGTATTTAAACGTTATTTAATTGAAGTTTTTTATTGAATTAAAGTCATTATGGATAAATAAACAAGTATACAATACATGTATGCATATAATGTTGTTTAACTAAAACTACAATTATTATACTTATAAGAAAAATGTTTATTTTATAAAGTATCTAATGAGGTAGTAGCATTTGTTTGTAATGGAAATTATGCCATTTAAAATAACACTATAAAACAATTAAACTATACATATTATTTATTATAAATTGATAAATATCGCATATGCTGATAATCTAATATTTTATGATTTCTTTTATTAATTTAGGATTTTGTATTATCTTAAATGAATATAAAAATTATAATCAAGAATATGTTTTAGATTTTTATATAGTATATAATTTTATCATGTGCATGAAGTTGCAAATGTTGAATTTCAACAAATTTTAATTAGGTAAACGAGAATAATATTTCTACAGGGAAAAGTTATATTTGTAATTTTAGTAATTTTAAAAACGTAATGTTATTAACAATAATTAATCTCAATATAAAACTGAACATAATGAAATATGTTGATTAAAGATAATTTAAATTTTTTTAAAAGTCAAAGTTTGGAACTATACTCATGTTATATCATCCTAGGAGAGTATTTTTATTGAATGTTTATGTTGTTGTTAATTTTGGTTGTAGAGTATTTAGTATTACTCTATTAAAACCATTTATTTAGTTTATTGAATTTTTACATATATATATATTAATATTTACATATACTAAGTTATTAGCACCAATACAACAAAAATAAAAAATAACTATTAGAAACTTATGTACTTATCAAGTGTTAATTTATTTATTTTTTTTGTCTTTAATGAGACAAATCATGAATAGAATAATTATTAATATATTTATTATGTCTTACAATGTCTTATCTATAAAAACAAGAAATAACGTATTATATTTAATAGGTAAAGAATTAAACACTACATCTTCTTTTCCTCCAACAACATACTATCTAAAGTTTAGTGTTTTCATAGTCTTTGTTTTTGTGTATGTGTATGTGTGTTTTATATTTCTTTTAACATTTTCTGAATCTCATCATCAAACTTTACATTCTATATTAACCCTCAAGTACCCGTTGGCCAAAATATGACAAAAGTACCCATAAGGGTCTGTCAGACTCAGATCGTCTATCAAGTATTAGAAAATAATCATTTGATGTAATATAAATAATATAAACAATGAAATTAAAAGTTTAGTCTCAGGTATATGATTACGATTAATACGATTATTATAGTGCAGTAATGATTAATTGTTATTTAAAACTGTTAATAAACAAAATAAAAAAGAAAAATTTGGAGTAATTATCATTTTTATTTTTAATTATTTAACTGCGCTAAAATTTGCTTCAAAATAAAAAATACAGTGATTCGTAAATGGGAAGACCTTTACTTTAATATAAAAAATACGTCATAATCTTTAAATTAAAAAAATATAGTTATTTGATTAGATGAATGGAGCTTATTTTGAGCCCAAGAGAAACGGATTATTTAATATTTAAAGGAATTAAAACAGTTAAATGTGAAATATTTAAATGTGATTGTCACATTTTACTTTTCTTGTATAAAAATATACTTTTTTATTAATAATCATCATTAAAAAATTACAATTACAATTATAAATTTTGTAATGAACATTTATTACAATACTAATTTTTGGGCAGACTAGAATTCTGATTATCATATTATTGCTTCTTATATTGATTACATTATATACTACACTATAGCTATGACTGATTTAAAGTTAAATTACTAAACTATTATATTTAATTAATTAAAAACGCAGATAAGGATATGAGTATGATTAATCACCAACACAATCTTTTGGTTATATATTGTTAATGTTATTTAAATTGTCACAAAGTTACGTTTACAACTTAATCTGGCCGTGATGGGTCTGGCAGACCCCTGTTCAACTTTCTCAAAAGATGAAAGATACAAAATGCGATTACAATCACTTTACCTTACGATAAACAGTCTCTAGACACACCAAACATTTTTACAGGTACATAAAACCCCTAATTTATCGACTGTCAATCAGGAAACACGACTTGAAAAATTGATCTGGGTCTGTCAGACCCATACGGGCACTTGAGGCTTAACTTCTAATCTTAAATTAATATTTTTTTATATTATAATGATTAATTCATTTTTGCCCATTGAATTCAATTACATTAAAGAAATTATAATCATTTACAATTATATATTAAATGGATCCTTATTATTTAACATTATTTCAATAAACAATTAAGTGTGTAAATTAAAATTAAAACTTATTAAATTTTAATGAATCTTAAATAGTTGAAAATATTATGTCATTCATATAATTAATTTAAAATTACTTTTCAGGCTCCCAACCTAAAAAGAAAATTACATAACAGTGTCACAGAAGTAAGCAAAAGGTCCAAGTACGTGAACAATAACATTTTAAGCATAAACAACGATACTCTCGATGATTCCATAGAAATCATTCAAATAAAAAAAGCCAGTCCTATTATAGTTCAACCTAGCATTCAAGAAAAAGTTAAACAAAATGCAGTCACATATAACATTGCTACCACAAGTAAAACTACTATTTCTTCAGTTTATAAACAGACGGGAGTCAGTAAGAATAAGACCAATGCTCAAGATTGTAAGAAGACCAGTCATAGTCTGGTCACAACTAATGTTAACATAACGAAACCCACAAATTCTAACAGTATTAGCAATACGAAAATTGTTATACATTCCCCAGTTATAACACCAATTAAAAGAATCAAACCTACTTCTGTTCCAAGTTCCATGAAAACAAGTAAGGAGGTAGAAAATGAAAGTGAACCATCGACAAGCAAAGAAAAGGGCCCTCAAGTACAGTCACCACGTTTGACTATTATGAGAAAAGAAGCTGTACCGCCAATATTATATCAATCTACATTTGAAAAATTTTGTGAAGCGTGTCTTAGAAAGGAGTCCAATAATGAAATGCTTGCCGTATTGACTAAAGTTAAAAAGAAGTATGATAAACTGAACTCCCAACAGAAAAATGTACTCGCAGAGTTACTGACAAACAAAACAAGTGAAATAGCTCGCCGCGACTCAAAAGTTTATTTGCATATTCAAGTTGTTAGTGAGGAAATGAAAATTCTTTTGAGATTTAACAAGAGAACTGTCGAAAATAATGTACAAAACGATAATAAATCGAAGAAAGAGGCGTTGAGTAATGAAGAAGTTGCGAAGGTTAATGAAATCACAAATGTTGAAGAACGTGTTAAGAGTAATGAACAAGAAGTGACCAGTAATAATGAAGCAGTTATGAAAAATGATAAAGAAGTTGTAGAAAGCAATGAAGAAGCTGAGAACAGTGATGAAGAAACCATGAAATGCGATGAAGAAAGTGTCAATGCTGATGAAGAAACTCTAAAGAATGAAGAACCAGTTGCTCCCAACGAAAACCGCAAGGAAACTCGAGATGAACGTAAACGAAGAAAGGATATTCGTATGATTGATCGTGTAATGCGCATTTGTGAAAAGAGAATCAAAAAGTATGAGAGTCAGGAAGTAAACTTTAATGACGAGGATAACAGTTCGTTCATAAAATGGGAAAGGTATAAGAAGAGGTTGATTGACCTTTATAATAAAAGATGTCGTTATACCGGTGAATCAGTAGACGCAGGAAGGTCATATTTGAGGCCCAAGCACATGTCCCCAACAAGTATTCCTCAAGTGGATAGAGCAATTATGAGTTTTATCAACTCGAAGATTGTTAAACGTAATAAACTTGCAAAGAAAGGTCGTTTGGCTGATGTCGTAGTGTTTCCAGATTATCATGATATTTTGAACTGCATTCATGTTTGTAATGTGGAGCAAAATTTGGGTTTAGATCCTAAACTTGAAAGGGCACATGGTGAGTTTAGTTGATATGATTTAAATTAATTTTATTACTTTATTACACTAACTTGGTCATCAATTTATTATTGTATTTATTTACAGCTGAAAAGGCGTTTGAGCAAATTGGTTCCTACCTTCAACGTATGAGACGTGAGGATTACTGGGAAACTTTTCGTATGTATCTTGACGCTGCAGACGAAGACCCTGCATTGAATTCTCCTGAATTGATGGATAAACTAAGGGTGAATAAAGCGAATGGTGATAAAAAAATGAATGCTCTGTTTGAGGAATATGTAAAAAAACAGGAAGGAGTTCAAATAGATCCAGTGATAGCTTTGAATTCTGAAGAGGTAAAAGATGACAAAGTTAAAGATAAGGCAATAGTTGTTGAGGTAAAAAATAAAGAGAATAATACAGATGTTAAATTGGACAATGAAGACAATATTTCCAAACATTGCACGGAAGTTACAAATATTTCAACGGAGATCTCAGCAAAAAGCATTGATACATCTAAAAAGACTGAATTAAAAACTACAGAAGATTTAAAAAGTAATAATAAATTATCTGTAACTTCTGTGGAAGAAGTCATTGAAGTTGATAAATGTCCAGCTAAAAAGGCAATTTTGAGAGTTAAGTCGTTTGCAAAGTACAATTCTCCGACCAAAAATGGACCTGAATCGAATTCATCAATTAAATTGAATCAAAATGGCGAATCCATTTCAACTCCCACGGTTGGACCAGTCATATTAGGAGATACATTGAAGAATGTTTCCACGTATCAAATTAAGAATGATACGAATATAGGTTTATTGGAAGTGAAGGATCATTGTAGTAACGTTGGAAATATTGATATAAAACAAGTTAAAAGGGGTAATTTTGTTTATAATTCTATAAATAAAACTATTAATTCAAGTCCAACAGTGATAAATAATAATTTACTTAATGTCCCAATGGTTCATGCAAAAAGAAAACATTTAGAATTGGATACTGGCAATAAATGTCCAGTTCTATTTCTGCGCACTAAAAAAAAGGCATTGATTTTTAGTAGTGATACAGAACCAATGGGTAATATTACAATTTGTGATAATGTGTCTAATGTGGGTAAAAAATTTGTTACTATTGACAGAATGAACAAAGAAAAACGTTCATAATAGTTTTATAGCTCATGCCGTGCTCAATTTTGAAATTTGTATATCCTGATAGTCAGCTGTATATAAATTTTTTAGTCAATGTAAAATAAATAAGTAAATGTTTTACATAAATTTTTAGTACTAATGCTTCCGCCATTAACATGAATTTTATTATAAATGTTGCATTCAGTAATTAAAATTAAGTCAATATATAAAATTTATGTAATTTATAACAAATTTTATTTCGCTTATTCTATCTTAGTAGCTTTATAAATATACTGTGAATGTTTGTTGAAATTGTCGCTCGAAAAAATAAACATTACAGGGAAAAGTTCGAGCATCTACTTTCAGAAAAGATTTGCAGTATATGAACATATAAAAAGAAACATGATAATTACATCTTGCATGCCAAATTAATCATTATTATTTGGTTATTTATATTTGTGTACTAGTTTGTAATCACAGGAGCAAACAATACGTAAATTTTATGTAAATGTTTAACATAATGGTTGGCTAACAGGGTATATTTATAAAGTCAATTAACTTACTATAAAAAGTCATTTTATGTTTCATTAGTTTGATATTTTATTGAAAATGATTGTTCTTTTCATAATTTTGTCATTGTTTTTTTTTTTTTTTAATATATATATATATATATATATATATTTAAAAATAATTTTTTTTATATATAAAAAATATATATTTTTATTTGTATTTAATTTATTTATAAAATTATAAAAAAAATAAAAAAAAAAGAAAGTCAGATATGAGCAATATATATATTTTTAATTATCTAT
>JABFQC010003028.1:0-14851 GCA_022817085.1 Psilanteris sp. ZL-2020
TTCTGCTTCAGCATATCCCAGTGGAATAAATTATTCATTGACACATTTTATTATTAAAAGTATTTAAAGAAAATAGTAGAATAGGAGATTATCCATTTAAAAGAATGTATAATTTTATCAATATACAGTATTGTATTTATTAAAAATATTGTGTTTATTTTTAAATTGTATTAATTTAGATTATTAATAAATAAATAATTTATTTTATTCTTAGTGTGATTACATTTATGACGAGAGGAGGATTAAACGTAAAAAATGTTAATAAAAATAAAATACGTAATTAAATTACGATAATTATATATAATTTGTGTAAAAATTATAACTCCAAGCGAAACACATAATTTAGTTTAGATCTTTTATTTTTAATTATATGTTTTCTCTACGCCTTTTAAACATTATGTTATTATTAATTTTAAATTTGAATATTTATAAATTATTTTCTACAATAAAAAGGAGTATGAAATTTGTTATTTACATGGAATATAAATTTTAAAAGTTGTAATTTGTTTACTACGGATATTTTTGAATATACTACAAGAAAAATAAATATATATATTTGAATCATCGAAAGCCATTAATTTTCATTATTATGATTTTTGCTTGGAGTTATATATTTTACTATATTAAGATTGTTGCATATGCAGAGTAACATAATTTATTGCAATAAATTAAATTCGCTTTCAATCAGACATATCTCAATTTATAGTAATCTTTATTTTTCGAAAACTTTTCATTAAACTGCCTTACTTAAAAGTAAACGATACAAACATTAACAGAAAATCATTGTATCCTTTACATACATTCGATTCTTGGGTTAGACCCTGGTACTTTTTATTGCGTATAACAGAAATATACGTAGAATAAATCTTGAATAAAACTAACAATACAATAACAAAACTGTATTTTAATTCAATCCACATTTCGATCTAACATTTCAATGTACGCATTTTTATTTTATGTAACTATTTTCAATTTAATTCAGTTTAGTTCAAGAGAAATGTTTAAAATCGAAATTAGGAATTGACTTGACTTAGAAAAGAATGCAAATACCTTTCACAATTAAAAGACAATAAATCGTCGCTTCTTTTAAATCGTAACTTTTAGTTCAAAAGTGATTGGACCAAAGAATTGTTTTTACGTCAAATTGACAAAGAACAATGTGAAAAGTGGTGCTTTCGCGAACGGGACCATGATGTTGGGCAATCTTTACAGCGAGGAGAAGAACCAAGCGAGATTGTGTATTATTTTATTACTCTTGGGAGGACTCCGGTATTTTCAAAAAAATTATCGGTAAAAATATTGATCGATGATCTCGCAAAGTTCTACTCTTCACCGCACAGGTCCATTTTCAATCGTAATCTCTTCAACTCCGAAAACATCTTCATTCTTTGCCTATATAGTGCTATATGAAATGATCATTATAGTATCGTAATATATATATAATATGTATATATATTATATATATATAATATATTTCTACATTACATTACTAGTTTCGAAAAATAATATTATAATATATATAGTGTGTTCGTATGTGTGTACTTGTAAGTGTGTTTGTAAATCGTCAATATTATCAATTCTTTGTTTTCTTTCGATTTTCTTACGTCGACTTCTTACTCACTGCAGTTTACATATTAATTGCGCGGTAATTCCTAAAACGAGTATAATTTCACGTTCATTCGACGCTGCATCGCTGAAGAGAAATAGTGAGCGCACGTAAGCCCTCGTCTTTGTTTTGGACACAAAATATTATTTACGACGGTATAAAAATATATATATATCGAAATGTTTAGTCGGTTGGTTTTATAATCACGTAGCGGTTGAGACGAAAAAAAAAAAGAGCATAAACACACATTTTGGCGCATAAGCGTTGCAAACTACTATTTCCGATTTTAAGTATAAAACAAAAAAACGTAGCGAGTTGAGTGAGGACCGAAATGAAATTGGTATAATCCCTTTTCTCTTCATCAATCCAACGCAATATCGCACACATGACGCACACGTATCACTAAATTCCGTTGTGTGAGTGTATAAGTGAGTGTAAAATCGCTAGGCGCTTTTTCCTTCATTAATTTGAATAACAACCATTTTCTCATTTGTTTTACTAAATATATCACAAACTGCCGGTAGTCAGTGCAGCACTGGAATTCGCGCCAATCCTCCCGTTTCAGTTCACGCGATGGCCAATTTTTCCTCCGACGTTTCATAATGTTTTTCTCTTTTTTTGTATTCCACCGTTTCTTCCAATTTCTCGCGTACTAGAATTACCTTGGTTACGTTGCATATAGTCATATATACTAACGTACCGGGTGCACGTTAACCCACACAGTTACGGCATGGCCGTTTAAAACGTATTTTTCAGTCTTTTGCATATTTGTCTATATGAACAAAATAACAACAAAATGAGATTCATCGTCGGCAAGGCTGGCGCGATATTCCGAGCTACCACCGGAAAAATATAACGTTAAGGGATTACATGTTAATAGTTACATCACTGTCGAGGTTCGCAAAGACCCATACGAGTTCCGGTCTCGACGCAAGGTTAGTTTTACTTTATTATTAAATATGTCGCACTAGTAGTTTCTGCATAATATGCTGCACAGAAGACCTTACGACCTCTTCTTTCTTAATTGTACGCGTGTAAATATACTTAGAAATTCATAAATCTTATACATTATGAGATTTAGTTTAGTAAAGGTTTCTCCCAATAGAATCGTAGCTCTCTGGTATCAATGAGCGAGTCGCTTTACCCTACGAAGATCCCGTCGCGTTTTGTCTCCTGATTCGATTCAGCGTAGTCCGGTCCAACTAAACTTATATACAAAATATACTTCGACAATTTGTTTGATCTTGCTTATGACACTTATTGTCAAATTATATCCGCTCGTATATCAACTTTCATGATCCTTGACAAACGTTGCACGCGATTAGATCTTCGTTGCGGCAGCGCTTTTAAATTTCAATTTTATAATTCTTGTTTTTGCATCTCTCTCGTTGCTTGTTCTCTTCATTAAACAGAGATAACTTGTAGTCAAGGGGGGCGGAAGGGCAGAATAGCGTTATCGCTATGGGATAAGAGGTAAGGGGCACGGTAAGATATATTCCATAAAAGGCTGAGTAGATAAAGCCGTCACCTTGTGAAATACAGTCGCCTTGGGAAAGCCAGTAAAGGGCACATTTAAGAGAGCGAGAGGTGTTCAGCGTAATAGCTGTCAGCAGGGGGCGGAACATTTCAATCCGAATGCTCAAGAATATTTCAATGTTTATTCTTTTCTTTAAATTACGAGAACGAAGGAATTCGTTCCTGGCGCGATGATTTCAACGTTGCGAACGAACGGATTCCTACGAAGCTACAGCGAAAGACACAAAGCTCGTGCGCAAAAAGCAAAAGATACAACATACAGACGCTGAGTCGATCTATGATCTTAGGGACAAGTTGACTAAGGCGCCACTACCAAAGTTTACGCCTGTTTAGTCTGAACGCTATTATTTGACTTTTATTATTTTTTTTTGTTTTTATATATTTCTAAATGTTATTAATCCATTTATTTTATTCCGGGTTCGAGGCCAAATGTGAGACTGTCTATCTAAGCTAATTTTACAGTATTATTGATTTTTCATTCTAATAGTTAATTTTTTTATTTTCTATGAATATCATTTCCTTAAGACACTCTCTACTTGCAAGGGACAAGTTGAAATGTTAAGACAATAAACGAAGTATTATACCGCTACTTTTGGATTAATTAAATCTTTATTTCATTTAACGATAGGTGTACGTGTGAAAATTTGAATACGTGATTGAAATGTTTTAGACGAAGTGCTCATTTTTGGCCAAAGAGTTTTGTAATTGTGTATAGAAATAAAACTTATTGAGTGTCTAATTTCTTCTGTCAAGAAAAGTGATTGTGCTAACAGTTTGTTGTTGTTCCCGACTACGATTTAGGGATGGATGGACGAATTCATTAGTTTCTATGTTAATTTATAGCAATTCGATGAGTCGTTTTTTTGCGATATAAATGTATCTTCACACCTTATTATCCAATCACTACCGTAACGAGATTAAACTGTATACGTAGACATGCAAATTTTCCAGCCGGAAAATGTTAGGTTACAGCAAAGTTTCTGCGCTAAGATCTATTTTAAGTCAATTAACCTAATGAAAAATATTCTAAATTTTGTATCTTAGGATAAATGTCAATTACGACCATAAACAGTGAACTATATAATAACTGTAGTTACGTGAATCATTCCCAAAATTTGTTTAATAGTCTCACAGGGTATATATTGGTAATCGATCTATTGTAATCAATATAAGTTACATGTCTCGAAAATTAAATACGATCAATACTAGTTCTTTCTTAAGAATATTTGATAGTCTTACAATTCTACAAAACTCTTTTATTCCGTTTTGTAGTATATGGTAGATAAGAACCAAAAAGAAAACGATAGAGTAAGAATATACCCTGTGTCAGAGAGTGAGACAATTTACTCCGTAGAATTTAAGGACGATTCTTTTTGTCCGAATAAAGTCACGTACTGGGTATCAACTGAACTACTCTCGAGTGTAAGAATTTTTTTGCAAATAAAGTTAAAATTAAAGTTACAGAAATTTAGCATATTTTATTTTTCCAATTTACGTTTTTAATTGCGCCATATTTTGTTTGTATCGTTTACGCTAAATTGTTTTAACGTAATATAAGTATTTGATATTTATTTAATTTAATTTTTCATTGTACACGATGATGACTAGTTGGAAAATTCACTTTCAAATATAGTATTCGATATTTTCTACGGAGTAATATTGTCGTATAACAGTTATCATGCTATTGTAGTTATCTCACATTGTATTGTAGAGCTGGCATAGCATGTTAGAAGCTAGGTATAGGTACACGCGAGCATACCGGCCAATGTAAACGATGGAGCGATACGGAAGAAGCAGGGATTGATAGAAATTCGTTTTCGGCATCATTAGTGTCAAATATGTTGGTTGACTATTCATTCAAATGTTAATAGTCTGAATGCTAAAATTGAATAAATATAAACTTTGTTTTTTTTTTTAAATGTTTCAGTATCTGAAACCGACAATGTCTATGTGCCCTATTCTGTATGGTGTATTTTCAAATGTTTCATTTATTAAAATATTATAATTTTTGTTTTATTCATTTCAAAGATTTTAGTTCAAAGCGATGCTGAAAAATAATTTCAATTGAAGAATAACCATCATATCCGCCTTCTCTTTCCGTAATTGTCTATACAACATTAACACCCACAAAGCAGCATTATCTCTATTTCAAGCGCCAGCTAAGTAACACTCCAAGTTTGTATAAAAAAGAATTGCATATCTATAACGTACTTCTGGCGACTTTGGTTTATGCATAAGCAAACTAGTAATGTCACATTTGAAGATATTTAAAAGAAACTTCTTATAAAATATAGTAATTTTGCCAGTGCTTGCGAAAATTTGTGTTAAGAATTAATTTGTCAAATTAAACTGACGTATTAAATTTGTTGAAGAAATTTTTAATGCAAGTATATTGATTTCTTTTGGATTACAGTGCTTTTTAAATTTACCATACACGATCTTTTGATTCTAATTTTATTCAATAAGTATAATATTTTATTTGCAATCTAAATAGCTAAGGAAGGGAAATATCTTGAAATATGACTTGTTTATAATTAATATATAAAGAGTTTATTATCTAATTTCAAATATTAGTTAATTGCTATTTAAAACATTATTCGAACAATACTTGTTTTCTTAAAAACTCTTTATACATTACTAATAATGGCAAATAGTTTGCTTTCGTAGCAGTAGATATAAACCCTTGACTCAAGTTAGAAAGCTAAAAGTCGAGTAAAAAATGATTGAGATTTCAACTTATAACTTCAATGTTTGTAAACCAAATAATCCCGTGATAAATTTATCTGGATTTAAATAAAAATTGTATATAAATCGTTATTGCACGTTGAAATTGCAAGCTGAAATCTAATAAATTTTAGTCGAAAGAATATTTTATAAAATCTTTGTTTCAATGACGACCATTACTAAGTGTACTGTGGGTGCAGTTTAGTATTCGAAGGGAAAGAAGACGCGCGGTTTTCTGTATCATGAATTCTCATTTAGTAAACGTAAAGTTTAAAAAGAGTTCTTCAAAAATGAATAGTTATGGACTTTCAATATTAGTTTTATAAAAAGGACACCGAGCTCATACAGAAATAGATACCTCCATCTTCTAACGGTTCGTAATGCGCAAAAACACATCTATTTTGTATTTACCGTACTTTGCTATTTTTGTAATATCATGAATCTTATATACACACTACATTCTGGTACGGAGGAACTAGTCCGTATATCTTCTTCTCAACAAGTTCACTCATCGTCGCTCATAGGCAAAGCCCTTGAATTTTGGAAATCCGATTTTAGAACGTAAAGAGGTACGATTGTAAACAAATCACAATGAAAATAGAAAATTACAAAACTGATCTAGAAATGGGCTTAGCGCATAGCACACGTTTACACTGTGCCTAACTCTACTAAACTATCGAATTAATTCAAATCGTCTATCTATATACACAAGCTATTTACAAGATGGAACCTTTCCCTCCCAATACCAAAAACGTTTGTGTGTAGTATACGTGTTACGAGAATCTGCCTGGCTCTGACAAGAGTGTCATTTGATTCTTAAATGCTGTACAGGAACATTTACTTGATACTCAACGTCAATCCCGTTACTTTACTCATTAAATTAAAAGTCGTCGACGAATTATTTCCATTGGACGCGATGTAAAAGCGACTACGTTTTTATTTCTCTCATTTCTTATATTTCTTTTTATTCATGACTAGTTCAGAAATTTTCTTGATTTCTTGAAGATACGGATGGATTACCAGGGAAACTTTGGAACCTTCGGTTCTCAATGATATTCAATTAAGGTTGTATGAATAGTGCATGGTAATAATTAATTCAAACTTTATTTATATATAAGTTCATATTTTTAACCTTGTTTTGTGATTAATAGCGGCTTTGTATACAGTTTGAAAAAGTGACAAAGACCTTAAATAGACCAGATGGTTCAAATTAAAGTTAGCTCTATATTGAAGTCGAAAAAAGTAATTTAAACCTTTTTCTGGACGGCCACAGAGCTTGATTTCACAATGTACTTAAGCAACTACATGTTACTAAATATTTTGCATTCAATGTAGAAATCTGACACGATGAAATGTTTTGAAAGAGAGGAACTTTTTTCATGACCTTAAACGAAAACTGATACTGATTCAACCTTTCGCTTTACATTTCCCTGGCGTTCAAACGGAAAAACGTGAAAAGCGCGCCGTAACGATTATATCTTGTGAGTGTATTTTTCGAGGAGGTTTTTCAACAATTTCCCAATTAATTCACTAAGCCCAAAATTGAAAAAATTTTGTCGATACAAGATTTTGCCGTTCCTGATCCATCATTTCCATCATTTTAAGAATATTAAAGTATTATTGAGAAGAAGTTATCGAAACAACGAACAAATGTGACAGGCCGATTGTAAAATAAGGGAAAATTCCCGTCATCGCTTGGGACGATTTGCTTATCTCGTTGCATAAATTTTGAGGCAAGTTGTTCTAACATTTTTTATTCACATTTTAAATCACTTGGAGATTGTGTAAATGCATTGAAGAAGAGTACAAAATTTGTTAAGCCGCTGAATTTGAAATGAATTTAACCACAGATTCACCGAGCTAAATTCAGCATTCAAATCGATAGAAATGACACGCGAGCTCAGTTGCGCTAACTTAACCGACTATCGAACGGATCCAAGCATACTTTATAGTATTCTCTACTTATATGTAAAAAAAAGTGTTGTCAAAATTTCGTTGGTGTTTATTTGAGTCATTTGTCAAAATCTTTGCCTCCTTTCTATATAAGATACTGGTTCAAACAAATCATCGTCACTATCACTTCTTTCTTTTCTTCGATGTGCTTAAAAATTACTTCATTTTCGCTTAACGATACGAATTAATTAGTACGATTTATCATCAGTGCCATGGAATAATGTAAATAGCAAGTTTAATAATTATTTCCAGAGCATTGAAGATGCTCCGTGGTAAAATTTTCCGGAAGAAAATTTCGTAATGCTGCCTTTTCGGTTGAAATAGTGTGATTTTGAGTTGTTATGTTTTTCAACGCAAAAATATTGTTCACAAATTTGATCTCATATATTAAGATTAGCTTCGATATAATTTCGTTCATTAATTACCGCATCGCTTCACTCGTAAGTAATTACAATTACTTTTTCGTATGCGTATGTATACCTATGTATCGTTCAACACATGTATTCATATGCATCTACTTATACACATGCATGCACACGCACACACGCATATATATGTATATATATAATAAATATATATATATAAATATATATATAAAACGTCTACGAGTGTTTTGGAAGAAAACAACATTCTGAAATTTTTAGTATGGCTTTTGCCATACTGCTTCGCCTTCGCGTTTCTGGCTGTACTATACGAATGAAAGCACAAAATGAAATCGATATCTCATTAGTTTCGAAGTTTGCAATCCTTGCTTGAAAATCCCGAAAATTGATGTATTTGCGAGAATGCAGCGTTAGGACAAAAGTTGGAAAATGTAATATGCTTGTTATAAGACATTTTCCGCGAACTTTGTTCAACAAACTTTTGCGAACAAAATTTGAGAAAGAACGAAATAATGCATTGCATGTTCGACTGGAATATCGGAACACTGAATTATATAATGCCTCGCGAATTGGGCACGGGGCGATGTTTTCGTGTGAAAATCTTCTCAGCTAGCGAAACTTTTTTTGCAGGAATGATATTCGTTTAGCGATTTTCTTTTGCGCTGTCTTTTATGGACGCTTGTCAGATGCTTTAAAGGAAGACAGATAAAAGTTTGTAAAGTTACGTCTATAATTGTCCGTATACGACGCATTGCGAAAAACCGTGTCCAGACTCGAGAAGTTTATAATCGAATTTGCATCAACACAAGATCATGTTAACATATATTTATTTTCGCATTTTACAAATATTTGAAATTTTGTATTCTTCCAAATCACATAAAGACGCAATGACGTACAAATAAAATAATATCGGAATTGTTTTCTGCGCAGTATCATATAATTTGTTCTCTCTGTTAGTATTTTTGTTCTGTGTGTTTACAAGTATAAAAACGCATTGTCGTCGTTCCTTCGTCACTCGTTTGATATCATCGTCATTATTAACATCACTTGTTTTCGTCGTGTTGGCCCGTAAGCCCTAGCTATTCTACTTATGCAATAAGATACTTTTCATTTTTAATACACATTCAGTCGCACAAACGCTTAATGCTTCGTGGACACAATGTATGTATATATATATAATATATCATTTATAGTTTTATTTATATATATAATATTTATAATATTTATATGCAGCGTGCCTTTATGAAATATCATTTCACAGACGCTTTCTTCTTTTCTGACGCATTGCGTGACGCATCCCCGAAATTATAAAGAACGAAAGGATTCAGAGATACAAGTTCGTTAAAGACAGTATATCTTGACAATACTTTAAATCTATCTTTTTTCGGTTCCGCGCGGTGATCTCATTTCGTCTGTTCCTGTTATATGCGAGAATGATTTTGCTTGAATGCGATCAACGTTTACAATAAAAAATATATAATATATTGTTGTACATAACTAAAAAAACGAGAAACAATGTAGTTTTACTGAGTCGACATTTACAACAAACATTGTACGACCATATTTAAAAAACAAATTACGAGTTAAAAATGATGCAAACGCATGTATACGCGATATACATCCTTACATACATACATATGTTGATATCTGTGCATGTGCACGTATGTACGCATGCATGCAAACAATGAAATAAAATATCATATAATAATAATATGTTTGTTTAGTATATAAAAGGTCCATTAAATCTTTAACTTTAACGGGCTAGACTAACAAAACGAATAACGAACAGAATATAAATATTGAAAAATAAAATTAAACTAGCTGTGGTTAAGTGTTCGGGAAATATCGGCAACGCGCGCTGCTGCGAATCGAATATCATTTAAATTACGATTACTGAATAAATAAAATTTCACAGCATTTATGTCTTCGCAAACGTAAACCCGAAAGGACAAATTGAACTGCTGTTGCCGGTTGGAAGTTAATAATTAATCGTGCCTCGTCAACGGACACTTTCTCGAATGATTCGTTGCGTATAAATACAATCTATCACATTGAGTTCCGCGAGTTTGATCAGCTATAAACTAAAATTAATTACCAAGCCATCCGATAAAGGCAGTTCGATTTGGTTGCGAAACCGAACAAACGAATCGTTTGACCGTAGGTGCGCACAATTCAAAACAGGAATAACATGCAAACAAATAAAATCTATCTGGCAACAGAGAATTCAGTACGTATTATTAGGGATGAACGCAAACGATCGCATTGTCACCGACGTCAAATACTTTTCGAACAAAGTCGCGGACGCGTTTGCCGTACAAAAACAGTCGACTGGAATTTGATTATCGGAAGAGCGCGAGGTTGTGCCTTTGGAAACCGAATTTGAATACTAGGAAGACAGCTTTGAAATTGCCCGTCGCATACATTTACGGCAAAGTAACAATTAAAAAACATCCCGAACGCTCGGCCACAGACTTGGCTGTCGCGCGGTATTCCATCCTCCGCGTTACCAATTCGTTAACGAGCCTGAATCGAGCGAGGAGCGGATTCACTCCTCGAGTTGCACGCTGCCAGGCCACTTTCGAGCTTCGACAAACGCAAAAGTTGGCTCGTCCCCGGTGCTCGTCAAATGCAAAAACGGTTCGTTTTGACTCGGCTCGAGGCTTATCTGGTCGGAGAAAGGAGCAGCGGGGACGGTGCCGGTCCGGACGGCAAAATGCTCATCTTCTTTCCGCTGCTTGGTATTGTTCGTTGTCAGTTACTGGTACGTCGCACTGCCTCCTTACGTTATTCTCCGCCGGTCACGAGACCCACGAGGAAAAGTTAAGAACGAATAACCTACGGGGATGCGGAGCTGCTGACAGCCATTAGTGGCGCCGGAGGTAGGGCCACCGGTATATGATAATATTTACACTGGGGCCGCATGCACGTGCCCTTAACCGCATCTCTGCATACTGTTACACGGTTCTCTATCACCTCCACGCTTCCTGCAAGTAATGGAAAATATTGATCGTGAGTACATTTATCGTATAACACTAAGCTACGAATAATGGACCGGGGAGATTGTAAGCCGAAGGAGTTGGGACAGAGAAAAATGTGTCGTGCGTGGATATTGACGGGGGCGCGCTTCTTGTGTGGCTTCTTATTCTTTAGATATGCAGACGAGGCTTTGTAACGCGACGCCGGTATGGCTTTGTGGCCAATATGTTGTCAATCTGCTCCGGTTATGAGCTCGCCGTGTCTCTCAACTTGCACGAGTTTAATCAATTGATCGGCTCGACCGCGGCCATAACGGAGCGGACGCGTCAACGTCCATTATCCATTGCTTTTGCGCGCGAAAAACCGTCTCCGGTACGCGAATCAATCGGGAAAATCAACTTCTACGAACGTTTATATGCCGGATCGAGCGAGGCCGGGCGTTATCCAATTTTCATTTTTTCACACCGCGGTTCGCGTTTTCGTGTAGAGTCCGAGTGAATGTTGTCGCGACAAAATTTGCATAACATTAATGCAGCCGTTAAATGAGCACATTTTCATATTTCAATACCGTTGCACTGCACCGATGAATAATTTAATACAATTTTGTCAAGCGCATTTTAATTGCGCGATTCGTTTTTATTATTATCGGCGCGATAATACACACTGAAAGAAATAAAAAAATGTAAACAAATATGATAAATTATGGTTAAAACTTCAATAAATATGATAACAATTACCATACAATCTGATAAAAATAATAATATTTTCAGGTGTTTATTTACATTTTTCCCCTTTATCCGATGTTTACAATATTGTCTGGTAAAGTTTGCAGGATTATTTCTTTCAGTGCAGGACTCGCGTTCTGGTGAACGGTTACCGATAATTCAAAACGGGCGTTTTTTCAAATTTGTTTGGCTGCCCTCATCCGGAGTCAAGCATATCGTAAAGAATTAAGTGCGCGCGAAATTGTGGTTTCGGGCTAATTAGCGTTGAATTCAACACTGATTTGGGCGCGACAGATTTAGCGTCGAAAGTGCTTACCGTCATGGAGATGAATGAACTTGCAGGCGGGACGGTTGCAGAGTTGTCGATTAAAATCTTGGCACACCGGGAGGGTGTCCAGTAACTGAAAGAAAATATGGCGATATTATTGTATAAGTGTTCCGTGCCAGTGCTTTATATTAATTTTACGTTAACAGCATATCTCTGTCCCACACACTCAGCATCTTTATTTTGCTATGACACCATCGTCATAACCATTCTCACTCTCTCTCTCTCTTACTCTCTCGTTGGCAAATCGTCCAGTTTGTTAGAGCATATTCACGACTCGTATTACATGCTCTAGAAATTGGATCGGGTACGAATAATAAGGTAATTATCGTTGTCCTTATGCTAACGCACAATTTGCTAATTCAACCATCTTGAAATCGTTGGCGAAAAATGCCGATGCCTCCGCGATACATTCTTTACTTCAAGCTAGACTATCAACGTAGTTACCTTCGTTATTCGTACTTTGATTTAAAGGTAAAAATTTGCAGTAGAACGTTTTATATTATATTTTGTCTTATTCACAATAAGAAGGGTGTATTCGTATCTTCATTCTCGTTCATGGTATTATCAAAACACAACTTGACTGACACAATTTAAAGACGACTTAGAAATAAAGAAAAATAAATGCACAATTCTTAATGGAATAACGTAATGAAATAAAGGCAAATGAAATTATGTTTTATATCTTTTTTTGTTTTTACATTAAAGATTATGACCAACGCTGATCCGTAATATGCATTAAAATATTGCCGGATTCTTGAATGCAGAACGAGGATTTTTGATTCGTAAATTTGCATATATTGCAATGGAGATTGTCGTGCCAAAATCACGCAATGAAATTACGAGCGAAGAAAAATAATCGAACATAAATCGGTGCAACTGATGCGCGGCCGGACACCGCATGAAAAATGCACAGTTCGCGAAGCGTCAGTTGACCCTCCATCTTTATTAATTTACGAATCAAGTTGTGGAAGCCCTCTTCTCAACGGGCCATTTAGCATATTGACTTGAGGGGAAATTCAATAATTATAGCTCCCTTTCGATTGTTCTCGGTTACGTTCCTCTCCCTCGTCCCTACGTAATTAACAGATAAAAAATAATAACTAAAAAAGGAAAAGAGATAGAACGGAAAAAAAAATTAAAAACAACGAATGAGACGTTAAATTTGTTTACGTCGCGCTTCTGCTATTTGGAGTACCGACGTCTCGAGTTGATGTAAACTTTGTCGGAAAATGAGTTACATTGTGATTGTGTACGTGAGTCTGTATGTCTGTGGGTAAGGCTCATATGTATCGTACGTGCGGACACAGTTGCATTATTCCCGTAGCTTTTTTGCAACTAAAAAGAAGCCTAAAAGCGCACGCAACAACAGCTGTCTGAATAGAATATCAAAGTAAATAATACATGTTGCAGTTATCGAGATAAGAAGAAGCGAGATGCTCTCTATGTGAACCATGTGTTAGCTTTGTATGTCCAATAAAAAATAATTAAATAAACATTTACTTGGTTTAAGCGTTGTACTGTATTTGAAGCGTATTAATTGTATGGTTATTTTATCTTTGTATGCGAATAACTAGACTTGCGTGCACTTTCTCATGTTGCCTTGTGAGACGCATTTAATGCAAGATCACATGAAAAGCATTGACTAATAGAATTTGTATTTTTTACTGTTACATTTTGTGAGTTTATGCTGAGGTTGCAATATTATGTAGGTCAGTTCGAAATTTATTTTCATTCTTATATATAAAAGAAAAATCAAATAGAGGACAAAAAGTACAAAACTATTTGAGTTGGTTATTTTATTAAAAAAAACTCGTCTGACGAAGAGGTGTATAATTCGTAAGAAATGTAAATGCAATATTTAAAAGAAACTTTGCAGAATTAACAATTATATGTATAAGTTGTATATTATAAAATCAGATAAGCGGGAGTGGTATCTGCTGACAGGATCGATTTATGTCGCCTTTACAAAATCAAGTTTGTATTTATAAATCTTTTCTGTATATTTGAAAAAATCATTTCAAATAAATTTACGATATTATTCAAGACGCCGTATAAATTTTCCATTGACGTCTGTGCCTTGCGTCGCTTTCGATTGCTGTTCAGAATGCTTTTGTTAAATTATTACTACAAGGCAACTCTTTGTACATTTATTTTTCAAATCTTTTAAATTTGTAGCCGTACTATTTGTTCTTTAAGGTAGTGTAATACGGAACCGTCTGACAGTATATTAAATTTCATTATGTGAATAATATATTTTGTAAATTCTTATTTGAAGAAAAAATACAAATTCTCATGAATATTTACGGTTTAAAAAATATATATTAAATATTTTGACAAAACTGCATCCCGAATGCCATTTCATTTCTATTCACAATGAACTTGTCTTAACATTGGTTACGTATTTTCGAACTGACTTTTCTGCCGAGTGTCTAAATGAAAAAAAAAAAAAAAAAAAAAAAAAAAAAAAAAATAATAATGATGAAAAACAAAATAAAAAAAAAAAAAAAAAAATCAAAAAAATAAAAAAAAAATAATAAAGAATATATCAATTACACACTAACTGCAGCCAACATAACACAATAAAGACAATCACAACACCATCGTACATACACGTGAGGCA
>JABFQC010003029.1:0-14847 GCA_022817085.1 Psilanteris sp. ZL-2020
TATGTATACCCACCGCCATCGATTCGTGCCCCCCTAGATTGCTCTTACCTTATCTATTCATGTGTTATTTAATGGAACTAATAATCTAGGGGGGCACGAATTGATGGCGGTGGGTGTAGCTTATTTAAATCGTTTTTTGTTTGCTTAGTTTGTAAGTGAATTGTAAATTGTCCTTAAATACAATTTGTTATCCAAATTGGATTAAATTGATTGTCGTCTGCTGGAATCTGTCTTTTCTATGCAAAATTTTCTTTCGTAAATCGCTCAAATTGTGATGGACTCGTGGAATTCAGTTCTTAAATATTTTAATTATTTGACAACTGCATAGTTTACATAAAAACTATATTTAAAAACTGTTACTACTTTATCTTATTATCTTTAAAAATTTCCATGGAATGCGTAGAGAAAAACAAAATAAATATTGTTTATCTGAATGTAAATATTTAAAAATTATTATAATATAATATAATATATAATTATTAATACACTTGACATCCATTCGACATATTGTAACTTATTATATTACTTTTTATATCTTTATACCCTGAAAAAAAAAGGAGAAATAGAAAGTAAATGAATAAGAAATTAAACTGTTAAACGTTTTAATGGCATTTCTTTCTAAAAGCAATTAAAAGAAATAGAAATATATTCGATTTTTATTTCTTTTCATTTCTAAACAGTAATTGAATTTTAAAGTTAAATGTACTAAAACTGACAGAAATAAAAAGCAATAGAAAGAAATTAAAATATTCCTAATCTAATTGTTTTTGGAAAGAAATGTAATTAAAGCGTTTAAAGATTTAATTTCTTTTTATTTCTTCTATTTGTATGATAATTTTGATAACATTTTTGTAGCGTACAAATAATTATTACATTTTATTTAAATACATTTCTTTAAATATTTTATCCGTATATTTATATTATCAGTTAGTTAAAACACCTGGAAGATGATATACCCATATATACATAATTATACTGAAAATAAAATAATATAAAATTCTAAATAAAAACTACTTATATGAGAATTATTAGTGTATATCTTTTATTCAATTTGATTATACAGAATTTTATCAAATAATTTTATTTACACAAATTAAAGAATATCTTTTTTTGGCAGATATATAATTCTTATTAACAGAAGGAAGACTTTATTTAGAATTTACAAATATACATATATATATATATATATGATAAAATATAAATTTCGAAATATATATCAGTATTGACAATCTTATAAAAAAACGTACAAAAAAAATATTTTTTTTAATTACTGATATATTTTAATAGTTAGAATGTCATATAAACAATCTTTAGTCCTGTATACTTACGACTTTATTTTGAATTTAAGGTGTAATATTTCATGTGCACGAACGATTCGGACCTCAATTTATGGTCAAAACCATCTGATGGTTGAATCTGTAACCTGTAAATTTATTGAGGCTCTGGGACCGTATTCTTCAAACGATTGTCACTGATTAATGAATCTGAACAGCCCCCGCTGTATAATGAAAGAGACAACGTTCGATTTCAATCGACTCAGTGACAATCGTTTGGAGAATACGGTCCCAGGTCTGTGACAATAAAAATATATATAACAAACCCAATCGAGGTATTTAAATTATCAGCCATCAAATTGATTTGACCATGAATTCGAATATACAATTATGGACTTTATAAAAATGTGTATATATTAATTATAGTATAGTGAAGCTACAAATTAGCACATTAGACATACAACATTACTAAAATATCTAAGTACTGGCAGTCATTTTTATTAGCACTCCCAAAAATCCTCTTAAGGGGTTCTCAAATCTAATGTAACAGAATAGTGTTTTCTTTTATTGAAGTATTAAAATTTGCTTTTCTATATAATGCAAGAATTTGCGCACATTTTTTAATGATGGGAAAATATTTTTATGTAATAAATATATATTTTCAAATAAAATTCTGTACGTATTTAGTAAACTCGTTGTGTTATCACTTCGAAAACAAGTTTTCTGTTTACGTTTTTAATATTATGTTAAATTGATTTCTGTTGCATTAAATAAATTCTATAAAAATAAGAGAATGTGCGTATACACGAACAATAAACGTATTGAATAAATTAATAAAAATATAACGAAATCAGCAATATGTGTCAAAGTCGATGGAAGAACCACCTTAAGCGGCTGTTCCGCGAGTCCTAATAAGTTGTTATGTTAGCAGTTTTAATGGAAAAATAATTTGATATAAAAAAATACTAAAATTTAAAATAGACCTGTGAAACTTCCTTAAGGTGTTCCACCTTCTCTAAGCGATTTTAATATATTTTTGTGTTTTACAATAATTAATATTATATAATCATTCAGGTGATGTTCTAATTTTAGTACGTTATTTTTGTATACAAAAAATATACATGTTAAAACAAAATTGTTAATGGAAGACTACAACTCGTTTTCGAGGTGGCAAAAATACGGATGTAGTTTCTCTTTGACAATTTTGTTTTAAAATCTATATTTTTCTGTATAAAAGTATATCTCCCAAAATGAGAAAATCATCTGAATGAATATATAATATTAATTTAATAAAAATACAACACAGTATTAAACAACCCTAAGATCATTGCAGCAGAACTAGAGAATCCCCGTAATGTAATTGTGTATATGAAATAGTTGTTTTAGGTAACCAGTTTAATAAATAAACCATTAAAAACAAGATCCTATTAAAAAATAAAGAGAACAATACTAACTACTTCAACAAATACAATTAAAGAAAATAAATCTTGATAAATACCAAATTTCATTAATAATGTCATAATTATAAAACTTGACATTCATAAAAATTAGTTCTTATACATAACATTTTTTTCAGTCGACTAATTCTACGGTCATACTACAGTTAGCTGACATCCAACTATACTAACTATAAAAATCTACCACCAATGTATGCAAATCAAGGATTTAAAAACAAAATATTAAATTATTAATTTTCATATATTATCAATCTTTTGATCACGTTAAAAGATTAGTTTAAAAACATCACTAAAAAATCGAAGCAATACAAACATGACAAGTGAAGCTGTTTGGAGGTCGCAATGTCATAGTTACATTTATTTTTTTTTCATATTATCGAAAATAACAGCAAATATAGCAATGGTAATCAATCAACAAGTTTGATTACACTCAAGTTTAATATTTTATAATACATCAGTTTTCATTTTCTCCAATTTTTTTTCTCCATTTTTTCTTTTTTCTCAATCGTTACTACAAATCCGTATTAAACTGTAACGTTAATAAAAATCAATACAGTTTTTCATTACTGTGTATTTTATCGAATAAAATATTGCTTATATCAAGTCTAAAAGCTTATATCGTATCATCTAAATCTAAATCCCTCTCACACATAATAATACAACGCACCTCTCTTGCAATAATCATCGCAACAACCAACCGTACACTTGACTTCAAATTTAATTATTACTTAAACTCACATAAAAAAGAAATTATAAGGCAAAAGGATGTCTCTCAACAACAAACTTCTACATAAGTTAAAAATTAACATTAATGGCACTGAATATTATTAAAATGAAATAAATAAAAAATAAAGATAAAGAGATGAAGAAAAAAAAATTACATTAAGTTTGATTAATCGTGCGTCCTTCGAGAATCTCTGACTAGCAAATGCGATTTTATCCATTTTTGTGCACATACATATGAAAAACGTATGTATATGTACACGTATATCGACTGTCAGAAACTCGTCAAAGCGATCAATAAAGTTTACCGTTCACGTAATCATAAACGACCAAAGCTCAACTTGTTATCGTTCGCTTTGAAATTTCGAAAACAGTAATATACATATGACTTGCAAAATAACAATAGCGTCCTTAATACAGACAGAGCAACAATTCAAGCACAAATGCCGCTCTGGTGCCGTCTATTCTGAACAATCACACATAACTATATGACGCTTGTAGGTTCATACGCACTCAAAAGTCTTATTTGTTACATTATGCAAACACATTGTTCATTGCAACGGTGTCTCCATTTAAGGCTCGCTCTTTCGTACTAAATCCACGCGACATCACAGAAAGCATACTTTTGAATTTATATATTTTATGTCTGTTTATATGTACACACATTTACGTTTATGTATATCACGTACAAAGGAAATTTCGGATGTCCCTACTTTTCATACCAACCATCGGTCCAATCCTCGTTTACACTTATTGTCCATTATTATTACATAATTACTAAAAAGAGTTCCATATATTTTGTATACGTAAATGGAAATTAATAGATACAAATGATGTCATTTTGGTTAAATAAACCGTTACTCCGAAACACCCTTTGTAATTAAAATCCATAAAAGACGCTCAAATCGAAACACCGTTTAATATCTCGATGTCCATCGGTTGCGACGTTTATAAATAATTTGTATTCAATTCGTATTTGTATCCATTACGAAACATTTTACTCAGTGTTTATGCGTATCAATGTTGCATTCTCAAGTACATACTTTCCTTGGCATTATTTAAAATTAGTATAATACAAGATCATTGAACAAAATAGGGAAGAAAAGACTTGCGATGATACATTTATTATAGGAGAATTTAGTGATAAAATTTCAATAGCCACGAATAGTAAAATAAAATGATACATTTTATAATACTATTTCCAATTACTCATTTAAAAAATGATTGTTGCTGTGATTCGTGAAAAATAAAACTGTTTAAATGTATATGTTTTTACAAAATTATATACAAAATAAAAACGTTTTATAAATACGTATAATCAATGGACGAGAAAATATATATTTTGTACTAACTTTGAACAAATCGGAAAGATTATCTTTTTTTTACAACCTATATGAAATTTTATGAAAAACGTTCATTTTATAATAAAAACGAGTATTCGATTTATATTAGAAAACCATCTTATTATCTGTAACATGAATAAACAATTTGAGATTTATAACGTTTGTTACACTAAAGTATATTCCATTTAATCGAAGTTACAAGTTGAATATAAAATAACCTGCTTTAACTTATAATTATCAAACTAGAATATTATTATTCCAATTTATGCAATTAACAAACAATTAGAGCTTCAAAATTATCACTTATCTATACATGAAAACATTTGACTGAAGCATAATTATATATAAACAACTCACTTCGATAAAAAGGAAAACTTGTGTCTGCAAACTGCACTCTGTTACTAAGATAAAATTTTTTCGTTAGTTTTGAACTGTTTCTATTTTTTTAATAAAATATATAATTTAGCGTGAAAATAAAATGTTAAATACTTAATTGCACTTATTAAATGATCACATTTTCGAGTCCTATGAAAAGTAAACTGCGTTGTAAAAAAATTCGTCGCAAGGCTTTATTTCATGTATCCTTAGAAAGACAACAAAGAAAACGTTACGATTCGTTGATGAGCAAAGTAAATTAAATGTTTAAACCTTGCCGCTCTTCTTTTAACTATGAATTAATTGAATTTAACATTTATGATAATCTACGACGATGCATTATCTGAATTAAAAAGAAAATGTTTAAACATTGTAAAACAATCGTTCATTTATAGGAGGAAAACAAAGCGCCAATTTCATTCCTCAAACGATCATTACGTTCACGAAGACGTTATAACGGACTCGATTTGCTGATCAAATTGACCAGAACGCGTTCGTGGACGCCGATGCGCACGAGTTTTTTCAATATCGCAATTCGAAGAGCGTTGTTTGATAGTTAATTTCGGCTGTTGGTACGCGGACTCGCTGGCTGTACTTTAGCTTGCTGCGAGCGCTGAATATAAATGTACAATAGTTTTAATTTACTGCCGTATAAATTGCTCAAATACGGTTTCAATTTTTCTTCACCAACAGCCTCATGTATGGCTACCATACAAAATACTGCACTTTTGCGAACAGTACTTTCCAGATCATTATACGCCTGTAACAAAAAATTAGAATTAACTTAGTAAACTTTAAAGTTATATTTTTTTAATTATATTATCTTAAACAATATACTCTATATAAATATATATTATATAATACAAATTTAAATGAATATTTCGTACACACCTCAATAAGTCGTGGCATAACATTGTCAAGATGAGGTTCTATCGCATCCTTTCCCCAATGTTCAACTACTTTGTGTAGCATTTTAACAGCACCCATATTTTGAGGATAAGGTTCTGTATACATTATTGATGACACTAAACGTATTATATGATCTGGTGGCAACACTGTTGCCAATGCGGCCGCGCATTTCTCTGCTACTCGAAGAACCTAAAATTTTTTTAATTTACATTATTTGTTATTTCTGTATATATATATTAATTATTTTAACATGCTATTTTATAGTTGAACAATATGACAATTTAAAATAATATGTATTGGTATTGATTTATACAAAAAATATAGCTAAACTATAGTTCAAGTAAATAATAATTTATTGTACAATTCAGGTCAATTACCTCCATTTGCTTTGCAGCTAATTTGGTTTTGTTTCCTGCACTGGACCATTCCGTATTCTTATCATCAAATCCATGAGCATTCAAAACTTTTAGTACCATTAGTTCAGTATAATACGAGAAACATTCTGATAATGGTTTGCATTTCAGCATCTCAATGAAAGTTTGCAGTACTTCGATCTGCAAGTCTCCATTTGTTAAACATTCTAACAAAATTTTGAGCAACTTTCTGTAATACAATAAATTAGTATCAATCAAATACATCAAACTGTAACTATAAACAGGTGAACAATAAATTTACATACTTAAAATGTTGTTTAATATACAAAGGATCACCATCACGAACAAATCCTTGAAACTCTTGCAAGGCAGCAATTTTATCCTCGATTTTCGCATTGTCTGATTGCAAAACTTTAATTGTATTGTCTAAAATTATTGGTTTGTTTAATGAATCAGGCGATGAATCTAAAAAACATTTGAAAATTCAACTTAAATAAATTATATAGATAGTTATAAGAAGTTAAGAAGAAGCATATTATAAATTATTGATTAAATACTTTAAGTTCATATGAAAATGAACACTACACACCACGAAATAACCGAAAGCATTTAATTTTACCATGAACTCATGATACATATATATACATACCATGTGTTTTATAACCATTATTTTCTTGAGGTAGAATTAGATCTCCAGCTATAGTATCATTGGAACCATTAACTGTAATGTTTGATACATTTCTCGTTCGTTGTGTTGGCGAAGATACAGAAGATGACCGACCCTGTATATATAAAGGAATAATTTATTTAAAATTATAAAATTATGTGAACTTTATAGTAAGAAATTACAATTCATAAATCACTTAATAAAAACTTTCTAAATATATTTATATAAAGTATTTTGATTAAGAGAAGAATCTAATAAGTATACTAACAAAACGTGTCAAATTTAATAAAAAAACAATGGAACATTAATTCTTTATAATTGTATTCTGTTTTACATCTCAATAACATATTACAAACAGTGCACGCATGGCTTTTAAATAATAATTTTTCATATTTTTTTATATAAAAATAATATAAAACGTTTGTTTATTCATATAATGTAAATTTATTATGGCATTAATTGAAATTCAATAAATATTTACCGAATTAGACAATATAAGCCCCTCAATTCTTTCTTCAACGTCAGCCATATTACTGATGCCGCTGTCTTTGCTAGTAGTGGCTCTCTCTAATCTTTCGAATTCATAATTTTGAATTTCTGCCGTTGTACGCCTCAACGATCTATATTTAAAACTTAAATTTAGACTATAATTCTAATTAAATTTGCTAATTCATTATATATTTTCTTTTAAACAATAAGTATATTTTAATTATATGCAATTGAATAATAGATATTTATGATAAATATTTATCAGTGTAATATAATCAATATAATATACTAATATAAATATACACTCAACTCTCGTTTTTTGCAACACTGCTTAATGTACAATCACTTTTAGCGCAGCAAAATCATTTTTATTGGCATATCAGATTTTAGATACATGGTTTGGCACATTAATTTAAAATACAATTCTTAATTGTAAAACCTGTATACCCCTACAGAAATGCAAAGTTGCTGCAATAATCTTGTAACGTTGTTGCAACAAATTGTAAATATCCCCCTATATTAACATTACACGAAAGTTGCAAGCAACGTTGTAGGAAAGTTGCAACAACTTTGCAACATTGTGAAATTGAAAAAAAAGATTTGTAATTTATGTATACACTCTACATATACAAATTTCATTTCTTTATAAGTGGAAATCTTATTATTAAAAAACGAATTAACAAAGATTCAAACCTCGTCATACTATGAAACCATATCTACAGCCCAAACACTTAACCACTAGGCTAGCAGTATCTTTGTCAACATATACTTTTTTTACATATTTAAATTAATCTTCGTAGAATAATCATTGTACATAAATGTTGCAGCAATGTTACTTCAACTTTCATGCAACTTACCTGCAACATTGTTGCAATGTTAATATTGAGAGACATTAACATGTTGCAGAAACGTTTCATTTCTGTAGCGGTATACGGTATAAAATCTTAACCTCTAACTTATTAACATGCTGAACTGCGCATTTACAGAAACGAATTACACAATTTCTCTCAAAAAGCGAGAGATGAGTGTATTGAAATAAACTTCCAATTTCAATTTTATTTACTTGTAAAATTCTTCCTGATTCATATTATCATCTACGACTTCCATTTCGGACTTAAACTCGGGTTTTATCCTTTTGGCTGGTGAATGTTGGGCTCTAGGTGGCGGTGTACCAGGAGAAGCTGGATTACTTGTTGAACTTTTTTTGAAATATTCTTGTACCAATGCTAATGCCTTATCCTGTAATGCATAAATTTAAAAAAATGTTTAATTTTGTAAAATACAATAACACACGTTAATTAAAGTTCGTTTAATTTCTGAGCTTCAAATATAATTTTAGCACTTATGAATTATGTCTATAAAATACATTTCTCCGACTACTAATTTTATAAAAATTTTACGAGTTCTAAAATATTGTTACTCACCAACATAGTGTCCCACATTTCTGATTTTGTTATTTTAAATAAATTAAAATAAAGGAATGTTTCAACTTAAAGTAAACAAAATGATTGTGATAATGTTTTGGTTATATTACTTTCATCTGTTTTTATTTGTAATATTTAAGTGAATGTTCTAAAATATATTTATAAGTAAATGTAAAATTAAATTAATAATATATTTAGATGAAATAATACTACTTATCATAAAATAAATATATTTTTAAATAAAATTATTAAAAACATTATATCAACTATGGTCTATTTAGTAATACATACAAATAACAAAGTTGTTTTTTTTTTGAAAAAAAAAAAAAAAATACAAATATAAATACACTTCTTAGTTTGACTGCATAAGTATAATAAAGTCTATCTGTTTGAGAGTATAATATTTACAAACAAAAACAAACTACTATGAATAACTATTATATTATTTCTTCAGTAAAAAACACTATAACAGCTTATTTAATGTTTACTTTCATAAAACCTAAATTATACATATATAATTTGTTGTTTTTAAAAGAATTTAATAATCAACATAATTTATTTTTTTAAAATCATCTTGAAAGACTCTTGTGGTTATTTAATCGATTTTATTTATTTAATTAAATTGGTTATTTCCTAATTTTCACCCTTTGAGGAAATTATATTCAATATAATATCTTAATATATATTATATTATCTAAAGATTTTAATAAATGTGAAAGTTTTAATTATCATGATAATTCTTTTAACATTGAAGAACAGTGAAACAAAAGTTTTAAATTATAAACTGAATTTTTTTTAAATAATAATATAAATAACACTACAGCCGTTAAGTAGACTTAAGGAGATTCTTAAAGTCTGACGTAACGGAGTTAGTGTGTTGCAATGCCGAATTATTAAATAACATATTTTTATCTGTAAATGATAATGTATTTATTATTAAAAAAAAAACAAGTTTCATAATAAATGGTTTTATATAAACTCATTTGTTTATCAAATCAAAAATAAGTTAAGGTAGAACACAAATAAATAAATATTACATCATAAATAAATTATATACATTACATCTATATACATACCTGATAAGTTTTTGATAACTCTGAGAGCATCATTGTAAGTTGTGGAGGATTTAAATTGTACAAAGCAATAACAGTATCATGGGCATGGCGTCTTACATCCTGACTTTTGGAATCATCCGTCCATTCAATAATACGTGCCAATGCAGACTTTGTTGAATTCGTGAAAGAGGATGGTTTAGCTGTTTCAGTTATTTGTATAATAAAAGTTAAAATGGCAACTTTGACACGAGAATTTGGAGTCTGCGTTGGGTCTGTTACAAATCTTGTTACAGCGGTTAATAATTGTTCATCAGGAAAGTTTTCCCTAAAATAATATTTTTACTTATTTAATATTGTATAAAAAATAATTACTATACATAAAATAAAAATACTAAATTAATTTAAGTATTTAATATCATTTTTAAAGTTGTGAAAATAAATACCTGACAATATCTAAAGTGGAGTGAATTTTACTTTGAACTGATCCAAGAAGATCACCTCCCAATTTATTCAGAAGTCTGGCACATAGTACATATAACCAATCACCAAGATCTTCATTATGAGTAACAATCAATTCATTCAATGTGTCTAAAAATAAACTAAAGACTTTCGTATGCGAGTCCATAAACATTTTCGTGAAAATATCAGTTATTTTGCGTAAATCCGTCGGTGAGAGAGAATTTCCATTTGATAAAAATTGTTGTAAACCAAAGAGACCCTCTTTACGATTATTCCAAAGTTTGTGTCCACAGTTGTCAATAATATCTTTTATATCCTATGAATAAATTCCAACTTTAAATTTATATACATTTTTTATTAATATTTTTACTCAAAATATCAGATCTTTTATGTGGTACAACAAATGTTAGTAAAGTGAACGTGTCAGTAAAATGTAGTCATCATAATGAAATGCACAAACCTTTGGAACATCCCAGTATTCACGGTACAATCTTTGTTGTGATCCATTCCATGAAAATGACTAAATTAAAAGCAAAATCGTGTTATCTACATATGAATTATGCCACAAATTAAGTGTCATAAGTTCACTAACACATATATATATATATATATAAATTATATATAAATATATACATTTAATAACCAAAATTACAAGATTGAATGGAAACAAAGTTATAAAAAAATCATATGAAAATGCAAAGTGCAAAAAATGAACCACAAGAAAAAATGGCATTAGAAACTTACGTCGCTCGGTCTTCGATAACTTTCGTGACTACGTTCTGAACAAATACTACTTGTTTCGCTCTCATCACTGTGATCACCTTTGGCTTTGGGTGTACGTACGTAACTATCAACTCCATCAAATGTAAGTGCATCAGCAAGAGCAGATTCTGCCTCTCGTGATTGTTGAAGCATCTTTTGGGCCATAACAGGTCGTGTGGGTCTGTCTGTCGGTGACATATGTAAATTTCTACCCCTAAAATAAACATCATTTATAAATTGTAATATTGTGTCTCACATTCAATTCATTAATTGTAATTCTACATAAAATTGGTTAAAATAAATAGATTGAAATTAATACACTTATTGAACTTATATGTTAATTCTAACCTTAATTTACTACCAAAACTTCGATCAAAGCCTACAAATCTTTGTGGACTGGGTTCCCGACTGTTTCCCGTACTCTTAATACCTTGACCGGAGAACCTCCTTTGTCGCGATATTAAAGATTCTCCATCTCTGTTATAAGTTGCATAATTGGACCTCGAACAAGGTGAACCAGATCTACTACTTGCTAAAAATAATATATACTTGTAAAAAGAAGTAAATTATAAATTTAAAGGAGAAAATTACTATCTTTTTAACTAACGTTGAGACTGTGATACTCCAGAAGCTTTGGTCCTAGTTCTAGCACATCTCTCTGGACTAGCCATAACATCAGGTGATTTATTGACGCGAGCTATAATATAAATTTATGATAGATTTTTAATATATAATTTAAAGTATACAAACTGTTTTTTATTCATTAATCAGCAAATAAAGTATAATATATAATATTATTATAATATAATATAAAGAAATACGAATATAAAATTTTAAGTAGTTATGAAAATGTAATAATACATATAATAGAAGCCTTATAGATTATTTAATATATAAATCTAGAAATAAATATTTGTAACAAAAAATAAAATAATAAAAGTTAATCATCGTACCTTGTCTACCATACTGACTACCATAGTCATTATCTTCAATCAGCATAACAATTTATAATAATTAATTAAAAATTTCATAAATACAAAAATTGAACTAATAAAATAATTTTTATTTATAAATAAATTATAATTTATAAATAAACTTACGAAGAGTAGCCTTTTGTCGATTGATTTGCCCATAAAGCATCCTGGCCTTTGCTCTTTGGGCAGCTTGAAGATCTATGGCACTTGTCGATCTAGGCCCTGGTGTTACTCGATCTTATTGAATAAAAGAAACATAAATTAAAAACGTTAAATGATTAATAGAACGAAAGGAAAGATGATAATAATTAATAGGAAATACAATAATCAACATAGTCATGTTACATATATTTTAATTGATTTCTTATAAAATCAGTAAATGAGTGATTTTAACATGTGCATGAATAAGAAATAAAAAATAATATAGGAAGAGTATTATATGTGAGAAATCAAATGATATATTAATTCAAACAATAGGTCCGTGTGGCCAGAGGAATTAGTATATTTAGAACAACTGTACATGAAGGAGAAAAAATATATTTGCCTACCAACCCAAAACTAAGGAGGCTGGCACAAACAAAACATGGAAATGTGGTTAAATGTGCATGAGAACATAAGAAGGGAGATCATATAATGATACAGTCTTAACAGCTGAAGCATTTACAGTGATTATTGGTAGGTCTTTGTAGAATAGGGATTCCAGATTGACGATAAGAACGTGGTAAGGACGGAGTACGTCTGAGCGGGCCATGTGGATGGCCCTGAACATGATGCAAATTTTCCGTACTACCTTGATATGTGAAACAGTAAGGCCAAGAAGCAGCATGGAACAAGATTGACGTATATCTTCAGTCAAAAATTTATTAAAATTTACTCAACTACCCTGGTAGCAAAATGTTGCAATCTTTATGCAATAATCACAACATTTAATATATCTGCGTAACAGCCATATATTCGAATTGAATGTATCATGCATTTTTTTTCCATTATTGCACAAATATAATTGTCAACATAATTTTCTATCCAGGTAGCATTAACTAGTGAACTTAATTACATTTCAATAACCATAATATGATAATATATCAAATCTGTTTGTAGAAATAAACGATGATCACTGGAGTTTTTCATTTTAAATTATTAAACTTTACATCCACACGTTACACTCATATCATTTATATTACAAAAGCAATAGATTTTGTTTGTTTAAAAAAAACTTTCACATGCCTGTCAAACATATCTAAAGCCGAATTCATTCACATACATAAACATACTTGTAATTGGGTTATTAATAGGTCAAAGAAGTTTGTTGATGGATCAAGCAATTTGTCTAGTATGCATGTTGTTAATGACAATTAAGGATAAAAAAAAATTTCCATAAAAACAACTAACCTGCGGCACTAAGTGCTGTTCTTGAAGACCTAGGACTAACGTTTGAAGAAGTTTTTGGTACAATGTTTAAACTATTGACACTGCCACTGTTACTCAGTGACATCAGTGAACGTTTATAAATCGCATCGAGGCTGTTCAATAAACTCTCTGCATTCTCAGGGAAGTGCTTTTTGAATGCCCAATATGATCTGTAAAGACATTTAAATATTTAAGCGAATATATAATATATAGTATCTTCTAATAGAAGTAACGCAGAATTAATTAATTGAATTAATTGAAATTGAGTATATAAAAAATTTAAATAAATGTACATTTAGTACAATATTTAAAAATCAAACATAACTTACGATCTTGCATTTGCACGTGCATCGGAATCAGAATCAGCGATTCCTTTTTTAATGGCATCTTGCAGAATTTTGGTATGTTTCGTCAATATCTGTGTGGGCCATGTTTGAAGGATGAGTTGAAGGTATTCACAAGATGCTCGACGAATGTCCTTACTTCTATTACTTAGTGATGCTGTGATAATTGGAATGAATCGATTACTATGAGTGTATTGAAGTATGAAATGAACAGCAACAGTACCAGCAGTCGCTACAACCTGAACAAAAAAAATACAATCCACATTGCATTTAATCAAGTTTTTTTTTTAAATAATAATATCTTAAATCAAATCCTTACTTTTGCACTATTTTGTATAAGATTCATGAGCGAAGGGAGTACAACTTCTCCAAAAGTTGCAAATTTGTTTTTGAGTTGCTGGCTTAAGTATGCCAAAGTGATGCATGCTTCCCGAACAACTTGTGATCTCAAATCTGAACATACCGCTTCAAAGGGTCTATGCAGATTTTTTAAACACTCATTGAAATTGTCATAGTTCATACCACCAGCAATAATTATACCACGTAATTTTTTCATCTGTAACATAAACAAAGTTTGGCATTAGACAATTGTACAATCAACAAAAGTATACAATAAAAATATAATGTAGCCAAAAGTAATAAAAAATCATTCTTTCACTGTCAGTTCTTTGTGTCCATTCTTTCTTGTCATCTGCTACTGTAACTTTTATCATTTTCATTTGCTCTTCCAAATCTCTTGCAGAAAATAATTTGACAGTTGGTACATCTTCAAAAGCCTTAAAAAAAGTTTCTTCATCAATCGCTCCTGCTT
>JABFQC010003030.1:0-14846 GCA_022817085.1 Psilanteris sp. ZL-2020
AATTAATCAAATAAAACGTTAAACAATTATATAATATACTATAAAACTGCAGATACTTGTCATTTTTGACTGCTTTATCATAAAGTATAGTAATTTTACGCTATACTTTTTTCTCCGTGTATCAAATCAAAAACAAACACCTTCTTACATATAAATATTCATCCAACCGAATCGCGTAAATTATTTTAATGATCCCACGCGAACACGTGTAAACCGTATCATTTTACAGCACACGCATTAATACAGCACTTATTAGCTCATGAAAAAAAAATCTATCCCTTAAAAAGTATCGAATCGTAAAGATTCGATAACGAATTGATAAAGCCGTTGGTATCACCGCGCGCACCGAATGATAGCAATTTAATAATTAATTCGCATTTTACGAAATCAATATTCTATTCATAATTTAATCTTCATATACACCTATTTACATGGTACATCATCGATTATCGTTAAACAAGCGTTAATTTATAACAAACGCAATTACGTCTTTAACACCTGCAATCGCAAGTTAAAACAAATTCGTCAAACTCATATCCGGCAGTCCGGTTTGCTCAAGCCGATCAAGCCAATCCATCGGTTCAATTTCTCGCGCGACGGTTGTCCGCAACATCCTTATATATAAACATATATATAGTGTATATATATATAAACACACACTTTTGTCGTTTGCTCTCTCAGTACCAAACAACAAAATCCATAAGGCCACCAACGAATCCTCCTCGATATACGCGATTAGTCCGGCGGTATACAAGTCGCTGCGTAGTAGGATTGAAGGCACCGGAGCGACGTTGTCGGCGCTCGGTTTACATAAGTATAGGAAAAGGAGTAGGAGGAGGAGGGGGCGAGCAGTCACTTTACGCGCGAGTGTTGGTCCGCGTGTGTGCACAGGTGTACGTATGTGCGTGATAAACACCGAGAGTACGTCAAATTGAATACGTGCGGCAGAGTACACGTGTATTCAAGCTTTGTGCCGCGAACACTGTTTTGTGCGGCTCGATAAAACGATAAGGACGGAGCGAGGCGGCGGGACGGGCTGCGACGGAGCGCGAGCGAGAAAGGGAACGAGATATAAGTGCAACGCAGAGGGATGCGCGCGCACGCGGAACGTGCCTGCGAGTAGTCACTCGATGAATTTCGATAGGGTGCGAAATTAGTTGGAATACAATCTAGTTGCGAAGAGTTGCCGGCAGGATTTGCTTTATGATTTGTGGCTCGCGAAAAGTTCATTTAATCGTTCCTCTGTTGCACTTGACTTTATCATCGAAACTGAGCTTTTATTTGAATTTACGAGCGGAGCGCCGCAATATGCGATCGAGCTGATTTATTTCGCGATTTCGCGGCGGTTTTTTGATCCGAAACAAGCGCCACGGAACAACCCGGTTTCACTTATATATTCGAATACCAAACGAGCTCTTCGGCTGCTCTTATTCGTTACACCAGTAACGCGGCGAATTAATAACGAGTTATCCGCGTCCTCGTTTTATTTGAATATTTTGCGTTTATTTGCGCTGCCGGCTTTTGTACCCCGCGCTGCTTATTCAGTAGCCAATTTTGTAAGAAATTTATTTACAGCAACGAATTATATAATGGGGTCTGTAACGGGGGTATTATTGTCGACGCTGCAAATCGGTTCGAGTTCTTCGTATAATTCCGTTGGGGTGCATTGTGCGGCGATGTACCTTAAAACCTAATCGTAACCGATATAGCTGAGAATATGTATATGAAGCTAATGTCATGTGTAATCGGGAGAATACGGATGAATTAATAATGTAACGGTCACTCTTATGAATATTTATAGTGTTTGTAATGTCTGAAATGTTTATATAGTATTCGAGCCGATTGAATGTGATATAAACCACTCGAGCAACGACGATACACCGAGAAACATTTCTATTAAAAATTACCGTGCCAAAACAATATTTCGATGCGATGTTTGTCAACACGCAAAAATTACCCCTAAATATCGTAAACATTACTTCGATCCCCTATATTTTTATTGTGCTTCAACGGTAATAATTCTTTGTTGACAAACATCGCATCAAAGTTTTGGTACGGTAATTTTTAATGGAAATTTTTCCCAGTGTAATAATTGTCGCAAAGAACAATCGATTGTTTAAAAGAAAGTCGAAGGATTAGATGAAATTTTGCGATTCCCTTAAATTCTATCGCACCAAAGATATATTATTCCTGTTCGCTATGCAATATGTATTTGCACGGCTGTAATTCGATTACAATATTTCAAATGTGACAGTTGCGTATCGAAGTTTATATACGCATCATCGTATATATATAGATATATATATTTATCCAATAATCGTCTAAATTTTTTATTTCGAATTCAATATTCTGATCAAAGTACCGCTAACGAAATTATGTAATGTCATCGCATTGTACGTAACATACACGTCGTCTCTAATAAAACACGAATCTCTAAAACTCCATTGATTATAAAACAACCGTTTACGTCATAATGTTAAGTTTCGGTATTTTAAACGAAATTTATATTTGATAAGATTGCAGCAGAGAGTACCAATTTAAATTCTGCAGACAATTTTCACTCAGTTAATTGAATATAACTTCCCGCATTGTATCGCGATCTGCCGCAAGTTGAACAGCACTTTATTACAAATGCTTATAAAGATTACACTGTATTTTGCATATTTACGTACTATGAGCTTTATCACGACCCTGACAAATTTGATATTTCTCGAATGCTTCGCAGAAACAACAAATCCAAATAAGATACGAGAAGTTTGTCCAACGCGAAGCTTTCTTGCGTTCGTTAAATTATAATAGAATAATTATATAATATTCATTTCGCCATTTGAATATTTGCAAAAACTTGTTCTCCCGCACTCGTGCACTTTTGGCACGTTCCGTAACCGCAACCCTTCCCTTTTTTTTTGGTTTCCGAAGTTTTCGTAAGTTCAGCGCGGTCTCAGGCACGCGAGCAAATTTCGAATACCCTCGTACTTGTTATGCGTTTATATATACACGCGCAAATTAATGAATGCAATTCGTTTAATAAAACGAGACTCACCATGCTGATGAGGCGCTGAAAATGCCGAGTGTCTTCGAGGTGACATGTTCGACCGATTCCCTTGTACTCCAGGTACCTGCATGGAAGACAAAGCACCCAAAGGCGTATATGATTTGCACGGTTGCTCCAACTTCTATTCAAAAAATGAACCACATCCATCACAGCTCATATTCTTAACAAGCAACACAAATTTAAGCGGCTGCGTAATAAATACTCACTTGATCCCGAAGTTCGGTTGCAACCGCGGTAGCTGCTGTTTGAGTGTGGCTGGTCGAACTTATCCTGTATTGCATGCCAGCAATACTACAAAAGCCTTCGTGATGAGTAGAACGTGTTTGATTAACGTAAACACCTGTAATTATTCGATACACTGCAGTAATTCCCAAAATTTCTTGTCAACTTATTTAGAGAGAAAACTCAAATCTGATCAATGAACTGATTAAACACAATTACAACTGATTAAATTTGAAATGATCAAATTCAAATAGACGTAATACGATTAAAGTTGATCAGATTAAATGCATTACTAAATCTAAGTGGGAAATCGCTTGGTACGCTTTAAACAACATTGCGAGTTATAAATTGTAGTTCGTTCATATATTAAGATTCAATTTCAAATTTATTGTCAAAATAAAAAGACCTTGAAATTTAAAATTTAAGAAACTGTTATCTGGTTTTATGAATTTACATTTGATCAATGGGTTAATGGATGTTATGGGAAATAACTTTGGACGATAAGATTTAAACAAATTATGTTGCATAAGTCGGGCATGTGGGGGGTGGTTCTTAATTAACATATAAAAAAAGTAATTTTGTTATCTAATTTAATAGGTTCAAGTGTTTAGAATGTTGGTACAAAAGGTTTTCGAGTATTATAAAAGTTTCTACTGCCTTTTTTGTTAAGTTGTCACGAGACGCTCCGGAATGTAGTGTTTGGAATAGGAAGAAAGATTGTTACATCGTGACGAATGTTTACAATATGGTTATATTGTATTATGATCTGTTATGTTATATATCATATAGACATATTATAGTATATTATATTAAATGGAAATCAAAGAAGTTTTAGTCTAATTTAACTACAATTTAACCTTAGAAAGTTATATTTAACTAAATTATTTTCTATAATGTTCATTTAATATATCCTATTACCTTGTTGTTTTTATCAAATAAATTAGTCACTAATCTTTTTTGAAAATTTTTCTTTTTAAATACAAAAAAATGTTATTATTAATATTTTTTTGTTTTCCGAAGAGAAAAAATCTTTCCAAAAGTTCTTTCAAAGTTCCAAACTTTGAAAAACCAAAAGGTTTTTATTTTATCAGCGTACATGAACAATTTCAATTTCAGATCAATTTGTGTATATACTCATTTTTTATTCATTATTCACACACCATAGAACCAATACATGTCCTTAAGAATAACAAATAAAAGAGATGACATGTTTCTTTTCAATGAATTAAAATTTACTATACAGTTTAAAGTATACCTAACAATAATTACTAAAAAAATTCTTAAATTTTATGCCCATATTTTGAAAAAGTGAAAAACATCCCCTTAAAATTAAAGAATAAAAAGAAAGCAAGTTTACCCGTTATAGTGACGTCCGTGTCTTGATTAACAATGACGACTTTATTCGAAGGCTTGACTACTTCTTCTATATCAGAACTCTGACGAGTTTTTCTTTTATCAGCGTCTATATCATATTTACGTCGCATAATAATCTCCACGTCTGAATCACTAGTAGTGGTGTCACTTGATGAGGAACCACGCAAGTGCTTTTCATCGGAATAGGAAGCAGCTAAAATAGCAGACGCATTCAAACTAGCCATCCGTTTGCAAACAACCATATCCTTGAGGTCCATGATTTCCTCGTGTTTTCGTTTACGCTTAACAGGAGGCTTCTTTACAGGCTCTTTTTCCACCTTTTCTTTTTCACTTTCGTAGTCTTCATCAGACGACGATGACGAAGACAATCCCTCAGACATGTCCCAATGTTTTCCTCTGAGACCCGGAACCTTCCTCAGTTTTCTCTTTGGCGCATTTTCTTCCGATGAATTAGATTTTTTATCCTTATCTTTTAGCTTCAAACTATCCTTATCCTTTTCTTTGTCTTTATCTTTATCTTTATCTTTCTCTTTGTCTTTCTCTTTATCTTTGTCCTTATCCTTATCTTTATCCTTTTCTTTATCCTTCTCCTTTTTCAGAATACAATCCTCCTTTTCTTCCTTACACTTTTTAAACTTTTCCTTCTCCGGTTTTGGCTTGCAGAATCCACCTAAATAAACTCCCCCTGCTTCATTTTCATACAAACAATGAACTTTGGCCAATGCATTTAAAGAAGCAACTCGATGTCGTTTAGGACCACTCCAAAAGCCAAACAGCTTCATTCTTCGCGACCGTTCTTCCGGAGAAATCGATCGTTCTTTCTTCCTTGGACTCCTGTATCTTCGTCGCGAGCCGTAATCATCGCTCTCATCCTCCGAATTTGACGAATTCGAATCACTGCTGCTTTCCTCCACTTTTAAATTCAGTTTCAAATATCCATCACCATTCTCTTGTTTGGTGCTACACATTAGCTTCGAATTGTCTACGTCGGTCTTTGACTGTTCATCCGACGAATCTTCATCTTTGATAACGCTATTCTCTTTGATCCCTTTCACAGACTTTTTAACAATCTTCTTTGACTTAGGGGTACTCTTTGTAGTGACTTTTTTCGCCTCCTCCCTGCTTTTCTCGCTTTCCTTATCGTCCACGATCTCCCGCTTGATATCGCTATGTAGTATTTCATTCTCTTCATCTTTACTGGCAGCCTTCTTATCAAAAGCACCTTTCTCGCACTCTTTGGATTCGGTCTTCTTTTTCAAAACAGCTTTCTCTACCACGTTCTTTGACTTCTCTTCCTTCTTCGTAACAGCACTCGCCTTCATATATTTCTGCGCCATCTTCGTTTTGGTTTGCTTCTCCAGTTTAAGTTTCCGTTCAGACATAATTTTCGTCTTCGCCAAAGTCCTTTTCTTCAACTTCTTCGCGCAGTCGTCCTCGCCACTCGGATGTTCATCTTCCCCGATCGATTTGACTAGCTTTATTTTTTTCGTGATGAACTTCTTCGCTACCGCCGAGTGTGACTTCTTCACTAACACGGTCTTTTTTGGACTATTCCTTTTTTGTGGCTGCCGTTTCACTTCCTTTTTCATTTTGCCAAACAACGTTTTGTTTCCGACATCACTATCCGGTGACTTCTTTCGTTCGATCTTTTTTACACATTTTTCCTTCACCAATTTCACATCCTTTTTCTTATCATCCTTAATTTTCTTTTTTGTACAAAAAATAGGAGCGTCTGGCTTATGATCTATCGTTTCATTATCTTCGGTTGAACTTGAATTCCTCGACGATTGGTCTGCATCGCCCTCCTTCCCGCATTTCTTTTTTTCCTCGGACTTCTTTTTCAAATCCGTTACTTGACGATCGACTTTGGCCTTATCATCTGACTTGGAAATCTTTTTCTTCTCCTCTTCTTCGGAGTACATTTTTTCATCAACTTTCCTTTCCACAACTTTGTCGGATTTCTTATCCGAGACTTCCTTAATTTGCTTTTTCTTATCGTCGATTTTTTCTTGTTTCTCTTTACGCTTTTCCTCAGCTCGTTTCTTTTCTTCTAATTTCTTTTTCTCTTCCAATTTTCGTTTAGTTTCCAGCTTTCGCTTTAAATCTTCCGGTTTAATAGTCTTTTTAAAATTCTTCACCTTTTTTAATTCAGCAACAGTTTTCTTTAATAAAACATGATGTTTTTTGGCAACCGGTGTCTTGGCTGCCTTTTGGTTAATAATAGCCTTCTTTTGTGGCTTCATTTCGTTCGTCTTTTTCACATTTTCAGGCTAATCTGTTTATCTTAAAAATGTTGAAATTTTCAACAAAAGGCTACCTGATACGCATATTGAATTAAAGATGTGAATCCTTTAATGGTTCCCTTACACCTGCAAATAAAACACATTTAAATCATTAATTAATTAATTCATTCATTATACATATAATAAATCAAGAATTAGTTCTTATAGTTATTAAACAAACTTCTTACAATAGGTTGAAAAAATCGTATTGATCTAATCATGTAAAAAGATACCCATTATGTAATTCATAAAAAAATATCTATTTTATAAATTTATAGATTATGCACTTAAAGATTATAAATATACTCTTTTATATTGCAATAATAAACTTATTTCATTAATATATAATTAAGAGAATAAATCCAACAAAATTGTGAAACATACAAAATTGTGACTATAGATTACTCTGAAAATCGATCGCCCATAAATTTTCGAAGTTATGGACGCAATTTCTCATTAAGCTTTCAACAATTTAAACAAAAATATTTATTAGTTAACTGAGAGATATTTTCTAAAGTTAAAATTGTCTTGTCCAGAAGAATCAGTATGATAACATTTATTAAAGCTTACTAATAATGAAATGAAGCTTATGCTTCTGAATTAATTGATAAATATCAAATATTCAATTTTTAACGAAATTTTGTTCTAGTTTAACAAATTATACTCTACCCACTAATTAAATAATAATTTATTTAATAATATACTTGTTTCAAACAAGTTTATGACTTGCTTTTAGATTTTGTCATAATATACAAAATGCAAACATTGTTGTAGTAAACTATTTCTTGTACATTTTGTAATATAAAATAATATCATTTTAACTATAGTTTTAAATTTCAAAAATTATAAGTTTTTATTTCAAGTTTTTGGAGAAAACATAAGAATAAATATAATGCAATAAATGTAATGTAAAAATATCGATATATATAGACGAAATACTTTAGATGTATAATTCACATTTGTAATTGATTATAATTGTATTTATTATAACGCATATAATATCATTATTTAATATATCTAAACATTTCAACAAGACAGAATAAATAATACTTTAATTTATATTTATCTATAATATTTATTATAGGTATAAGTGCATTTCTCTTACACTCAAAATATGACTCCACATAATCTACCAAATGTTCGCATATATAACTTAAACAGAAACAAATATAATATGATCGTTCAGATAAAGCACGTTTACAAAAAGAACTATGTACTCAGTTAATACGAACGCGTACAGGTTCACACGATATAAATATAAACCACATGCAAATTAAAATGCGTACTAATAATATACGTAATAGCTTAGAATACATTGTTATTATTTAAATAATAAAGTACAAAACTTTACTTTTAACCAAACTGTTTTTGAAATAGTATTTTCGAAAAAAGAAATTTTTATTGGTTTTAGTGCATTTTACAATTATTCAATAAATTTTTGATTCCTATTAATATAAATTGCTAAATCAATTTATGAAATTATAATATTTTATCATAAATAAAGTACTGGTTGCAAGAGAAAAATAAACAATTAAATTTGTTATGAAACAAAAACTGATAATATTGATGGAAATACAAGTAGCACGACTAAAAACAATTTATTTTATATTAAGTTAAATATAATATAAATATAATATATTTCGTATAGTCTGTATGGATACCATAAATACATTTAAAAATTAATGAAAAGAAATTTGATCTATATCGAGAACATTTGTTTTATGTTTACAAAAATATAAATTTTACAAATAAATTACAACCATATCGCTCGGATTTTAAAAATTAATCTACTCGCTAAATTGAATTCACCTTTTTTAATAACATTAATTATTTATATTAACGTTTAAACCTTTCTTTTACAATCTGAAATCAATGAACACATCCGTAAGTAATTAATTTTATTATAATAACATTAAATATGTCATTTTGCGCAGGCAAAAATATAAAATAATAAACGCGTCACATTTAATGCATCTCATTCACAATTATTTACTTATAATGCTTTGTATAACATACATTTGCACACTTATATTGAAACAACGTATATAAAATTGTAAAAATTGCATTTTACAAGTGAAATTTTAATTGTGTTAATGCTGGTTTACCCGTATTTCATAGTTTCATAATAATCATTTGTACAGTGATTTTGTGTACAGATTATGTACATAATCTACAAAGTATTAAGTAAACCCTTATTTGAAAATGAAACATCCTGGCTTCCCTAACAACTTAAAAAATTATTAGTCCCTTAAAGAACCAAGTGATCCTTATCCATTTACTGTCGTGCTTTATTGTATGAGTCAAAGTACATCTTATGAAGTGTCAATATTGGTGCCTATATAGATTTATATAATACCCAACCAAGCAAGGACTAACACGACAAAAATATATCTCGTCTTATAAAGACCAGGGCAACGTTCAAAAATAATTCTACAGTATCAATCAATCAGTTTATTACTGTAATATGCAAATATAATCTATCATTATGCTTTGTAGATTTAATATGGGAATATAATGTAATATCTTCAAAGCAAAGATATTTATGTATAGATAAATTTTACATAAAATGAAATGGATATTTTATTTAAAAAACCAGGTGAAAGCATTTCATTGAAATATATTAAACAAATGGAAAATCATTTAAAAAAATTATTAATTATTTTACCAACATGACTTATTTTGTTTATAATACAATGTAAATATTTAAGATATTTAAAAAAAGTCAATAAAAAGTTTTTTACGGCTGATAATACAATTACAATCCCCCAGAGAGCTATGATATAATTATATATTTAAATTTTATTAGTCTGTAATAACAATTATTATTACGATGGTTAGAAATTAAATACAAATGAATTAATACAATACTTTAATCATTACATGAAAACAAAAATAAGAATAAGAAAAAGCTACATACCAAATGTACGTCAAATTATTATAACCATAATTGACAAATCTTTTTAAACTTTTCCTACATTTTAATTTCAATAGATATTGTAACAAAAATTAACATAAACAAAACCACATTCCACGATTTTATTTTTCATCGATTACTTCTTGAACATATATTTCAAAATTGGACGCTTACTTTAATATTGAGTTTCAAACTGTAACTGCAATTATATCCATTCAATAATCTGTTTAATAACGCAAACAAACATATACCACATATTATATCTTTTATAATTATTTTCTCTATGAAGAGTTTATATGTAGTGAAAGTTGGACGATGAATGTAATATTAAAGCTTAGACTCATCCATTCAATTTTTAAGTTACTATAATGTAACCATTATTCTCGGAAAAAATATACCTGAATAGGGCACACTTTCACTAAAATTAAAAAATAATTCTTATGGACAATTATCATAGAAAATAATTGTAAAGACAAATAAATAAATACGTGTCTAAAATTAAATTAATAATTATTAATGATTTATTTAAATATATTTAATAATCATTTAACAGTAATTATTGATTTATACATTCATTGAATACTCAAATACCTTAAATTATGAATATTTCATGAATTTTTAAACACTTACATATTCGGACCATTTATTGGAACATTACATTAAAATATTTATTGTTAATAGTAACTATTTATGAAACGTAGTATTTGAAATATTTTACTAGTATATATTATTTTAAAAATTTATTTACAAATAAGAAAGGACACTCTGACAAAATGAACAAAAAATACTATTTCAATTGTATTATATAATATTTTAACATATTATTAAAAAATCTGAAAGTTAAATATCACTATTAAAAGTAATCAATTTCGACTTTTTATTGACATTTCAATAAGAAATGTGATTAACAAATTATTACAAGGCAATGAAACTTTATTAGGATTATTTTTTTCAAAGCATATTAGAAATAGTACATGAAATTTTATACGATTTTTTTCACGTGTACTATGAAAATTTTCCAGCTTTTTTAGTAACATATACAATTCTTCAAATAAAAACAGGTTATTTTATAATTACCAATTTCTATATGAATCTTTGAGCACGATGGTTACAATATTATGTTTTAAACACAATTCATACTAATATAACAAAACAAATTAACACATGATATAATTGCAAATTAACCCAAACCATATGAGTATGAAATCTGTACAACGACAGCAAACTATCGCACAATATTTGCATAAGTCGTGTAGTTTCCGCATGTATACGTTTCTTGCTCAAAAATCATTTATTCATAATGAATAATATATTTTTTTCCTGAATAATATATTAATCAAAAAACTTTATCTATAAAGAGCACGACTGTTCGTATGAAATTAAAGTTAAACAGTATAATAATATAGTAATAAATATATATATAAAATTCACGGGATTTTTTTAAACATTTTAACAGCTTGAATTGTCTTAACTCGTAAAAGAATGTAGCATAATTTTAATTAAACGAACTTAAACAACTATAAGATTATTCTATTTATAAAAATCTTTACATCTGTTTTGTAAAGAATTCAATTTTTTTAATACCATTTTTTATATACAGTTAAATTGTACTTAATATTATTAATATATTTCTCTATATAAATTGCTTTTAAACGTTTTTTTATGTACCAATAACTTATATATTGCAATCTAAAAAAGTAATACTACTAAAAGATCAGCTGCAAAAATGATAAAACTAAAATATAATAAATATTAAACTTTGTTTTTATTTGATGTGCAATAATATATATTAAAATATTTATTGATCTTTTTTTTATTATCAGAATTTAAATAAATTCTCGTTGCATATGTTCCATATTTTCTTTTAGTTTTCAATTCAAATAGCATATTACTAACTTACCTAATGCCGTGAGCTAACTTTTCCCGTATGTATAGGGATAGTAGATTAACTTTTTATGTATGTTTTATAAAAAGTTTTATATTCCCATGTTAAATAATAGGCAAAACATTAAATTTTTGATGTGTTAATACTTGACATCTGTTTATTTGTTATTTATATAAATATATATATCAGTTTCAAGTTCAATTATCAACAAAAGTGTTTTACAATATCTAATAGCATTAACACAAAAAATAGTTATTAATAATTTCGTATTAACGTAATTTTTTAAATATATAAGGTTTACAATCATACAGCAATCGTACAAAAATACGGCAAAGTATATTTCACAACGTATATTTATTAGCTATTTAAACTGTACCAATGTCAAATGTTTTATCAATTTAACACTCAAATAATTTTAAATGTTTTGTCTCTAATATTTTTCATCTGTATTTCGTAAGAAAAGCAACAATTTATGAATGAAATGGGTAATAAAAGGGCAAATTTTTAATGAAAATTTGGAATAATCTTTTCAATTTATATTCAATTGATATAGAAATAAATTCGTTCATGAATTTCAACTGTACGATTTATTTTCAAAGTTTAGTCTAGTTTAATTACATATTAACGACATCTCACTTTTTTAAGGAATGTAATATTTATAAAATAAAATTTAAACTAGATTAAAAAAACGAAGTAAAAAGTTGAAATAAAGCATCAATTAAATAATAAAATATCACCAAAATGATTTAGTTTTCAACAAATGTATAACTTAATCATCATATTTACAACGTTTTTTTATCTAATCCTATTATTTTCACATTATGCCTATAATCAGTTTATAGAATAAAAATAATCCTCTGATAGAAAAATGTAACGAACGTGTTAACATTAAATACGTTCAATCAAACAGTTGATCATTGTTTTACATATCGCTATTATAGTAGAAATTCAATTATGTACTAATATTTGAAATAACACAAAATTATACTAATTAATAACTTTAATAAATACATTTCTATTGATGTAATAAACGTAACAATACGTCTAACACTATTTATATAAAATCTGCATTTAAATATGTAAAACACAATTCATATATTTTAACAGGTTACAATTAGCCTTTAAATAAACGGATCTTTAATCACTAATACATATTAAGGTAATAATTATATTTTTACAATCGCACATTAATAAAACGTTACGGTATAAAAGTAATTATATAAAACAATTTATGTTCTTTCTCGGTATATACGGAATATTTCAAATTCAAAATTGTTTGATTGATTTTGAATCCTGTCGTAACATTAACAAACAATATTAAAATGCGTTAATCAAAAACACCAATTATACGTCAAGGTAAATATTTAATTTGTATTCAAATAAGTACTCAAATCAATAAAAATGTGTAAAAATTCAACGCGCGTCAATACAAATCAGAGTTACTTTGAATGTAATAGATTAGTGGGTAATATACACACGCGTATATATATATTTTATATTATGTATTTATAATATCGTCATAAAAAATATATTATTTATAATTTCATTAAGGAAAACGTTTGTTGCCTTCAAATTGAAAAGTAACCGAGGAACAAAATTAATGATAAGCAAAAAATAAAAAAGCTAATTTTCATTGCATTAGAGTTTAAATCTCAATTAATTTAATTATATTTAAATGGTTTGTTTCATTTCAAACGTTACAGTATTTATTTCAAAAATAAAATTCTAAACTTTTAAACTCTAAAGCTTTCTACAATAACTTTTATAATACATTATTTACAAACGAATCGTTTAAACAATAACTTTTCATTTTCTGTTTGGAAATTGGGTTTTATAATAGAAATTCTCATGCTACATTTTTCTTCCTGTGTATAGGCTTAAACAATTTTGCAAATTATTTATTACAATCAGTAGCGAAACAAATATCTTCGATATACATACATACGTAAATAAATGAAATAACTTTCGATCTTGGATGCTTATATATTATCCATATAAATTTCAAGTATTCGAAAAAATCGATTTTGTTTGTAAAAATGAAAAAAACACATTAAATGAATTTCAAAAACGTTGCTTTCTTATTTCTTTCGTGCAACGTAGTATTTCAAATATTTCTTTCAATTTTTATGTACAAGGTTAAGTCCGCCATAACATTATCCTTCAAACTAGGTCACTTACTAAGTTTTATGCAAGATAAAACTTTAGTATAATCAAATTATGAAATGCTTAAAATGTTAACCTTAAAAAATGGATTTAATTCCGTTCTTGTTTAATTATGGGTTATCGTAATTTTTTTTGATTAAAATTTTAAACGAATCAGATCGATGTTTTCTATTAGCCGTTTAACTCTTCAATTCTGTATATCTTTATCTTTATATTTATTATCTTTCATCCTTCGATGAAAAAATAGTCGGAAATGAAGCTTGAAAAGAAAGCACGTTAGATACACTGCTAAAAACATACAGTACAGGTGTCTTATTTAAGACACCGAAGTGTCTTAATCAAATGCACAATGTTTTCTATTAAGACACCTGGTGAATTAAATAAAACACTATGTGTCTTAAATGTAACTTTTTTAAGACACTTTTTTTAGCAGTGTACGTTTAAACAGAACAGCGTATTGTTTCATTCGCGACTAATATTCGGTGAAAGTTGAGATATCCGCAACGCGAACAAGATTTTTCCGACCAAACTTGAGCGCGGACGAGTCATGAAATCACGCGATTTAACGTTTTCCATTGCAGAAGGATCCGAAACAAAGCCTTAAAGAAACCGAATCGCCGTGAACGTAATCAAAATTTGTCGGGACTCGAGCGTAGTTTATCAGCTTCCGCGGCGTTTCACGAAATAAGCTATCGTTAAAAATTATCTACTTTAAACAAACGGCCGACGAATTAAACGGCTGAAAACAAAGAGACGCCAAATCCGTATCCCAATTCATTCGAACTTGACGTTCCACGTAAAACTGACACTCCTCGTTAGAGTCTTCTTAGCGGAGTTCATCGATACCCTAATTAGCTTTTCTCGTCCATATCCCACCCGCGTTCGCCTCGCGAAAGCAAACAAAAATCAGCAAACAATAACGAACATATTCCGCACTAAACGGAAACAAAT
>JABFQC010003031.1:0-14845 GCA_022817085.1 Psilanteris sp. ZL-2020
GTTTATACTTTTGTAGAAGTATAAAAGAAATAATTCTTATTTTATCAAATTCCTCTTAATATAAACTGTAAACTGATACATATATACATCATGATGTCATACATTTTAATATATACGTATAAGAAAAAAATGTTCTCGTTAGTGAAAAAATTAACTTTAAATAGAAGTTATCATAATCAAAAGCATTTCATTATAGTAACGAAAAATTTTATTATATATTGGATTTTTTTTCCATTTCTATATAAAAGTACTTCGTAATGTAAGTATAAACACGTATGAGCATTTCTGAAATGAACAAACTGTGACGAAAAAATTCTATATTTGAAGTTATATATATATATATATTATATAGTAGTAACGGTATCAAAGATATCAATAATTATAATCTAAAATCAGTTTACGTTTCTTATAAGATATTATATAATTTATATATCTTTTTCTTAATTGAAAACTGAATCATTTTGTCACAAAATAATTTAAACTTTAAAACGAAACTTATGGTTAAATAATTATATAATTCAAACTGCGAAATTGTTAAAAAAGTTAACAAAAATACATTTGAGCCAACTTTTGCAGCAAGAATACTGATTATTATCCAATGCAGTTGCAAAAGTCAACTATTTTTATTCCAAAATGTTGAATCAAAGAAAGTAGAAATAATGGCAGCTAAATCAATACCAATATAAAATCGTATTTATCGAGGAATGTTTAATAAAAAAAACCTATACAACAACGTACACGTTGCGCAATTTATAAAACTATTATTGTAACGTGTTCAAAAAACGTATAATAAAACAATTACGTTTTTATTTAATATTTAATACATATGTTTTGTAAAAAGTATACAAATGCAATAATTGTTAACAAATAATTATAATTTAAATGTATATTTGTATAACAAATATTTGCAGGTATTTTATATAAAAAATAATTTTATCCTATTATTCTATACACAGATGGATAATAATGATTGACAGAATGTTTAATAAATTAACATACACCACGTTCGACGAAACATAAAACCAGAAAATACGCGAAATAAGCGCATTACGTACATAAATTTGTACATAATTTAAAACGAACCGAGTACAATTGAGGGTAAAAATATCACAAAACTTGCCTAGTGATATGCAGTAGAAAATATGAACCACCAAATTAAAGTGACACGGGACAGCTTAAACAAGCGCATCTCTTGGGTTGATTTAAGCTAAACAGCGAGATAAAATATTGATTTCGTGAAAATGTACAACAGTTAATTATCGAAACGGACACTCATACTCGAACAGCCCCTTTCAGAAAACTTGTTCCATGAGTTTCTTTGGCACGTGTTACGACCCCATAAAAAGGGATTTTAAAGGAATTCGAGGAGAAAATTGCGCAAAAAAGCAACACGAAAATACTTCCTTCTTTGGCCTAATGGTGATAAATCAGAATCCCACAAGTCCCTTTAATCGGGAAGAATGAAACTTATTGTAATTTATCAAATTCAGACTGGAAACTGTGTCAAAAGTACATGCACCAGAAACGCGCGCGAATGTTGTATGCATCGACTAGATTATTATATGCGTGTTATAACATTAATAATATTCTACTTCCAAAATTGCGTTAATGAAGCTCGGATAAAGACTAATTGCGTATAAATTTACTTCTGACAGTTCATTATTTTAGTTTAATATTTGTACCATTTTATAAGAGGAATAAAATTTAGTTTTACACTCGCCAATATATATATATATATATATATATATATATATATATATTGATAATGTAATTCTTGCGAGATTAAAATGTTTGTCGAAAGCAATAAAAACAATTTTATAATGGCGCGGCTGAATATAACATGTAGAATTAAATTAATTATAATATGTATGTTTACAATTTTATAATATTCAACATAAAATAAATTATAAATAAAAGCGTGACATTTTTATTTCAAAAATAGTTTTCATTCAATTAAAGCTGAGAATAATTAAAATTGAAGTTTATCGGTTCTTTTTTGTCCCTGTTTGCGGGATTCGTGCTCGAAAATTAAATTTGTTCAAGTTCGTTATAAATTTAGCCAAATAATAAAATGGATTAATAAGATAAACTATAAAGCTTTTATGTACATAATCTCTATGAAGTAAATATTGTTATTATAGATAAGGGGAAATTTCATCAAATTTACGTTTTAATTTTTGAATGAATATGAAAAAAGAAACTGAATATTGCTTAACTATTCATCAATATTATTCAGTGAAACAGTTATATAATAGTTAAGGATAGGCTTCTGTTCATTGCGGTCAAAAAAAGTTATCAAATTAAATTTTTTTTAACATTTATGAGTTATATGAGTTCATGGACCCATAAATTTAAATACTTTCAATTTGCAAAGAATCAAAATTCGATTGATCGATCCATTTAAACGGTAGTTTTATACGACGTTCTGTAAAATGCATTTAAAGTTTTAATCTAAACTACTATAGACTTTAAAAATCCTTTTAACCACATATGCTATAGATTTTACGCTAAAAAAATAAGCCTTCAAATTTTACCAAACTTGATAATAAACGTTCGAAATGCACAAAAATATAAATAAACCTTGAATTTTCATAAACGAACCTCCCCTTAAAAGCATTAATTTGTATATAAAATCTTTATCTTTTAATCATAATGTAATTGTAAATTAAACAAAATTAGTAATTTTCATTTTTAAAATACACAAAAAATGTATACAACAGATGTTTATATATGCACAAAACACTGTGTTTTACTCATACACATGTGTATGAAAGTATTGCTGAATTATAATTAACGATTATTGCTACATTATACGTGAATATTTGGTGTTAATATGATAATAATAATATGAATTCGTATATTTATTTTTATGACGATTTAACGCAAATACAATGGTTTAACAGGAAAAATGTTAACAAATAAATTTAATTCTTATTATTCATGTAATTCCTTGGCCAACAACCGCATTTTTTCGATTTCACTAGACAATTTATTTAATCCATGAAGGATATATCTTTGTATGGTTGGACGTTTGTTAGTATTTTTTATGTAGGTTTGTCCTTGTTTTCAGATTTTGCTTTGTTGTTCTAATATAATAAAACTTACAACCTTTGCTTTCGCATTCTGGGTCACAAACGACATTAGTTTGAGATTTTTTATCCGGTTTATCTTTCTCGTTGGTAAAAATGTGGTTCATTTGGTCTATTTTTATATTATATTTATGTTACCTTTTAAACTATTTTATATTTTATCAGTGTAGAATTTAAAATTAACAGAATTCAATCATAATTTTATATATATATATAATAATCGACATAGTATATATATATATGCACCCCACTTTAGGGCTCCATAACTACGAGTATGCAACATTTTTTTTTTAGCAAACATGGCTGAGCACTTTCAGACGGCCTTCGGCCGTGCTCAGAAACAAGATGCGGGGGGACTCTGCCCCAGCCCTCCCCATTCCGCTAAATTCTAGCCAAACCATAAAGCCGAGGTCTATTTTAGTGACCCGTCGTCGAAATGTAAGTTTGATATATTTCCAGTGATCTTGCATTTCGGCGACTATTGCGGAAATGCAAAAAAATATAACCAACACACATTTCGGGGACATTTTACGGTTGCCATATTTCCGTGACGTCAAAACGTTAGTTGGGTATAAATATTATTATATATTAAAAAACGGTATAAATTAAATAATAAACAGCTAATATAAAACGAAGTATAGTTTATTTTTCTTCAATTAAAATAAACGCGATGAAAAAATATTTAAAATAAAGTATAGATATAAAGATATAAAGTATAGATTATAAACAATATATATTTAACAAACTCGTATTAAACAATTTATACTTTATTTTTGGTTTCACTTAATATATAATCTTCGTTTAATAAATTATGCAATTCTTTAAATTAATATGTATAATAAATTATGATTTAAATAGGAAATCGCATTGTGGTCGTATGAAAACTTACAAAATATGTGTATGCGGTGGAAATTGGATATTTTCGTGCATCCCTTACAGATCTATTAATGAGGAATTTTATTTCATCTAATATAAAAATCAACATATATTTTAAAATACATAAATATATCTTATAATATAAATTTTTTAATCAAAAATATTTATTTTTCATTATATATATTATTAAATTCCAATAAAAATACTGAAATAAATGTATTTTGTAATAATTATAGAAATATTAATTTGGCCTAATAATTATTTATAATTTTTTCGATATATTATATTAGAAAATTAAATATAATTTTATCTGTTAATTAAAATAATTTGTTATATTATTAAATATTAGTTTACAAAAAAAAATTACAAATAGTTAATATTTATATCACAAAAAACTTTTTTCAGGAACTTTTAACCTTAATGTGATTTAATATAATGCATAAAATACGTAACATCAAAAATGTATTATATTTTTGCATAATGATCAAAACATGATTATAATATTTACTAATTAATTCTTAGGTTCTAGACAAATATTATTTAATAAATAATTTAAAATATTATTTAATTTGAAAGTGACAATTCTCTACTCATTGATGTAAATATATTTCACAAATTAATATAAATTACTTCCAAAAATATTGAATGAATTTCATATACATAATACGTATTGATTTGCATCGTCATTTAAATTTCATATCTATTAACAACGAATGAACATCATTAACAATATAATCATCTTGAACAAAATAAAATTATCTATATTATTCTATAGTTTTAATTCTAACTCAACTAAATAATAAAGATATTTTTCTTGTTATTAAATACAATATCTCAATTTTATATTTTAATACATTCATTGTTAAATGAGTATAAATTATTAAATCATCGAATATTATATTAATAATAATAATTCTATATATTCAATTATAAAAGTAAGCTTGATTTAAAATTTCGAACGTGACGTTTCAATCTTGAATCGAGTCTTTCTTCACTCACACTTTAAATAAGTGAGGATTGAGGTAAACTGGACCGCATAATAAAGTTTGATTAGAACAACCACTAATAATCATTATAAAAGACTGTTAAAATTGCGCTTGGGCCGCACTTTATCTCGATGATAGCGGCAAATGCTTTATGAAAATGCATCGTGTAAAAGTAAAACACGCTCTAATAAAAGCGTGGCTTCTAATATACGATTTTGCTTGGTGAGCACGTTATAAGTCTTTCATCTCGCATTAAAAATATGGGATTCAAACCCCACGTAACGGGTCGATTTAATGCCCAGGTAATCTTGATAAACGTTGCCGTGCAAACTTATTCCAAACCGATCGCCAACTATTGAAAGTGAAATCCAATAAAATTGTCGTTTTATAATTGATTTTCAATGTCACCCACTGCTGCTGGAAACAAAATATTATATTTAAAACTGTCTGGCTTATTATCGTTTGGATTTAATTACGGTTATCTATAAACAAATATTATTACAACGAAAATATATTTTTAAATATGTGCATTATAAATTAATATACAAAGTAGACTCTCAATCAAACAATATATTTTAAATTTTGAAAATGTAAATATTCATAATTTATGTAGTTAGTACAAATGCACTATTTCAATGATCAATCTGTATCATCAATGTACATATTTGTTATATGAATAATATCTAAATCGGAACTAAAAGTTTACTACTAATAAATATTAAGCATTATTATTTAATATTAATAAAATTATTATTATTTATTAGTGAATATTAATAGTAATACAGTCTCAAATAACAAAATATTAAAATGAATAAAATAAATTTCACATAAAGATTTAATTCAATTAAATTATTAAAATTGTTTTTAAGGTTTTTTTAAAAGAATATAATTTTTGAGAAAAATACGAAAATAATTCATTTTAAATGATCTTTAAAATATTTTTACATTACAAATAAAAATATTTCTGACGGTATATACCTATATAAAATCGTACTCGTAAAATATTCTTATATTCATGAATAAAAGATTAAAAGTGTGGTCAATGTTTTTGCGCTAAAGTATTTCTTTTTTGATAGCAACTGAAATTATTATGCCTAAGATTTTTGTATATTCGTCGAGGCAAGCCATAAAATGTAGTTTTATACTCGACAATGCATTAGAGTCCTTAAATACAAGCAGGTGAGCCAAACACCAGGGATCTAGTTTGGATTCATACATGTAGTCGTGTACACTAATACATTAATTCTGAGACTAAATGTAGGTCGCGCATATGTATCGCGCATGAATCGCGCAAGCGTAGATTTGAAATAAAGGCGCCATGAAAATTAGAGATATGTGCTAGAGATATTCTTGATGCGTGTTAATAGAGAAAATAAAAATATTTATAAAATGGCTTTTAAAATGTAATTATATAAAGATTAAACTGAATTAATTTATTTTGCTAATACATTTTGCAGAATCAGGGTTTTTTGGTCACAAAAAAATTAATTTTTAACAATTGCCCTTTAATATTATTTTTGCTAAATACATAACACTCATTTAATAAAAATTTTAATTAATAAAATATATTTAACCCATACATTATTATTAAATATTATTTTATTATATTAATAACGCACTTATAAATATATATTTTAATAGTTGCATATATTATATACATATAAATAATTTATTGTATAATTAAATAATATAATTTTCAATTATCCAAACCAGTGGCTACCCATACATTCTCTTGTCCATTCGGTTTGGCATACCCAACACCATTGAAATCCACAACCTGCTCTAGTGCATATCATATGCATACAACCCCCTGCAAAAAGAGAATGTTATTTATGTTTTAAAAAAATTGTAACAAATTATTTATTTCATATTCTTGTTGTGCATTGTGCATACAATTTAACAATCTTATTTATATTATTTACAGTATTTTTAAATAATAAATTATAAATAAAAGTGAACATTAAAAAATGTTTTATGGATAAATTGTTATGATTTAGATTAATTTAATATTCTGTAAATACAAAAATTTTATTTAATTATTTGTACTATTAATAATAATATTAAAAATTACAAAATCAATTCTAGTTTATATTGTAGAGTTTGGATATTAATAAAATCTTATACAAAAACAATTTATACGGTGTTATATAACTATATAAAAAAACTGATGTAAAAAAAAAAATTAATGTAATGTAACCTTTACATTAATATATTAATAGTGTTACACAATGTTTTTCATGTTAATCACACTTGAAACTCAATTGAAAAAGATCCCTCATTGACTATTAAGTTCAAAAAGGTGAATGTCCTGTTTTGAAAGGAATTAAATTTATCGTTCTTACCATCTCTCTCTGTAGGTGTCCGACATTTAGGACATGGTTTCGTTGAAATCCTTATTATTTTATTTGTAGCATCATCATATTTTGCCTATAAAAGGATGTATACATATTTATATAAAATCTATCATAAAATAATCTTTATAACATTTCTAGAAATATATCATAAAAGTTACATCTTTTGCTTTCAATGGATCCACGACGTATTGGAATGGTGCATTTATCGCAGCAAAAGGAGATTGTGGAATTTCACAAGATCCTGTATGATATCCTTGTAAACATCTTCGACAAAATACATACTAAAATTAAAAATTAATTAAAAGGGTTAATAATTATAAAATTTTAAAAATACTAAGTATATTCATATATAATCATAATTTTAATGATATTAAAATATCATTTAATTTTATATTAATTATATAAATATATTAATAACTTTATGAAAAATTTGTTAATAAATTTTATCTTGATTTATAATAATATTTATATTTTATATTTATATTTATATTTATTTCATTTTAATATATATTCATTAATAATATATTTATAATATTTATAAATAATCAGTTAAAATAAATTATTTATAAAAATAAAAATTACAACTTACACCACACCCTCCAATGCATTGAATTTTACGACATTCTTCTTCTTGACCTTCTACAATTGGGGGTGGTATTATACCCATTCCACAATCCGGTTGTGGACAAAGAATGCCACCTTCTTTTAACACATATTCCTCAGCTCCAAATCTCTGATATTGTGCATACTATCAATTAAACATGATTGTATTTTATTTGTTGTATACTATACTTTTTTAGTTCTTCATATGTTAAAATTTTATTAAATTTAAGTTTTATATATAATTATATAAAATCATGAATAATTTTATAAATCAGTTTACATGAGAAGGTAATTAATAATTCATTCATGTAATTACTAGATTGCTTGAAAATTAAAGTAACTGGTTGAAATTTTGTCATATATACCTGTTGGGCATTTAGAAGATGGAAATGATGTACTTCCGGTATATATGAATCCGGACAACCTGCCGGACAAGGTAAAGTATAATATTCTCTCACTTCATCGAAAACAAATTTCCTTTCTCGAAGTCTTACAGAACAATAATCTCGAAAACAATCAAGGCATGTTACGTGTGCTTCTTCACATGTAAACACGAACACGGTATCCCTTATATAAAATTAAATAATTTCTAATATAAATATCAATTAAAAATTACTTATATATTAATATTAATAAATATAAATATTTATATATAACATTTATGGAATTTCATAGGATATTTTATAAGATGATATAATGCTAGAAGATTTAATAGACAAATTTTTATTACCTAACATCTGTGCAAGCTAAACAAGGAACTTTTCCTAAATTTGGTTTAATTAGGTATAAAGGAACTGCTTCATCTTTTTCACCTAAGCTGGTGTGTTTGGCACATTTAAAATAAAATTGTGCATAATGTACATGATATTGCGTTTCATTAGAAGAAGTTTCAGGTGCAATGCATAAAGGATTTTCACAATTCACTGTAATTCTTTTTGGTAACAATACATCTGGCCAGCACTGAGGATCACGATCTACAGTAACAGCGCCACTGCCACATGTCTCACAGCGTACTCTTAGTTTACCAGGTTGAACGGCTTTACATGGTAATGAACAAAATACATAAAAATGAGCTCTATTTTTGTCTGTCTCTGAAATTAAAAAAATATATTTGTATAATATAATATACTTAAATTAATTTTATTACTATTTAATTATTAAATTATATATATATTAATTATATTAATATGTTTACAATTGTAAGCTAACTTTAAATCATAACGATTGTTATATACATTTACATATTAATTTATCACATATAATAAAGTAATATAAACTGCATTAATAGTTATTATGTTTTAAATGTAAGAATAAATTGAAAACCTTGAGTGATTGACAAATCTTTGTCAATAGAAGTTTCATCCAATGATAAATCTGACAAGATTTCATTCAATGGTTTACCACCACTTTCATTAGATTCATTTAATTCTTCAATTGTTTCATTTTTGCTGTCTCTTGTTAATCTTCTTTTAGGAGTTCGAACAGCATGTAGAATACTTTGTTGACCTAAATCACATTGCTAAAATACAAACATTGAAAATCTATAATATATATGTATTTTTTTTAAAATCTTAATTCTTGTAATATATATTAGATCTAAATCTAGTTGATACAAATGCTGATAATACATAAATTAAATTATTTTTACTTTTCAGTTTAAAAAAAAAAATAGAAATTATGTAATTTTAATAACTAGGAAAGAAAGTAAATATTTAAAAATCGAAATACTTCAATAACTGTTGAATTATGAAGTTCCTTGCCAGCAAAAATAATTTTGATGTCTTCAGGTGGCATCCCCATTTGTGGGGCTAAAATTTCTTTTACTTCTCTTATGTCCCATTTTGGATCTATATCTATTGATAATGTATTTCCAGTGTATGTTTTAATATAAATATTTAAAGAATTGGATATTCTTTTTTTTCCAAACCAAATAAAATTAATCATATTATATAAGATTCCTCTTATTAGATCAAGAATGAAATTCATATTACTTGAAAAAATAATCTAAATATTAATAATCTCATATTATATAAAATTCAATGAAATAAAACAAATTAAAATAAAAATACAATTTTTATAAAATGTTCCTATTAATATGTATTTTATTATTAATATTATTACTCCATATATATGTTTCTATATGGTTCTTCAATATAATCTGCAATAAAAAATAATATAATTAAAAATTAATTCTAGATAAAAATTATTATATTTAATATATTTAATTTATTACTTTATAATAAAATATTTTTTATTATAACTATTTTGGTAAATATTCTGATAACTACATGGCTATTTTTCAAAAATTAATAATTTCATAATTGCTTAATTTCACTAAATATTTCTCTGTAATAAGCTTTTTAAAATATAATCTTTACAGTAATAAATGTATAGGAAAAGTCCTATTAAGTCATATAATAAAATAAATAAATAATAAATTCAACTTTAATCATTAATTATCATGATGCTATAAATATAGAATTTTATTGTTATTATTAATATTAGTTCCAATGATGGTAATAAAGTTTCTTGTATATCAATTAAAGTTTACTGAAATTTTAGCAATTTTAGCAATACAGAATAAATTCCTAGTAATGTTTTTATGGAAAATTTAAAGTTAATTGTTACTCCAAACAAATATATATATATCAAATGAAATATTTTTATTACAAATTCTATTATCATTAAAAATATTAATCAATATATCCTTAATTTTATCTATTATTTATTAATAATAGTTACTGAAAAATAAATTATAATATTTATTAAAGTATTTATACATTATTCAAAACTTATTTCTTAAAAAAAAATATATCTACTGATCATATGACTTCATACATATTTATTAAAAAACATAAATTCATACATTAATCAACAAAATCTTTATTTTATAATAATAAAATAGAGATAATAAATACCACATTTAAATGAAAATACAAATGTTGCAATAATAAGAAATGATCTTCTTTATTTTTTATTTTGTTCAAGATCCTAAGGATCCAAAGATCCAACCTAACTTACTAAATTAGCTATTAAAACAGGCTATCCAAGTAACCAGACTAACCTGACGAATCTGACCAATCTGACGAACTGTTATGTTGGTTATGTTATGTATATGAGAATGAGTTAGGTCGTTTATTGTTTTCTTCAGTTGTCAGCAGGTGGCGATTGTTGAAACACATTTTATTTTTTCAATCTCTTCTTTACCAACTGTCTAAATTGCAATACGGTACATTAGTATAAATATGTGTATCGTGTATGCCGTAATTTATAAATATGTTTGGACTTGTTTCCTGTTATAGTTTATTAAATTTTACAAAAAGTTATAGAAATTTAATTCTGAAAAATGCATTTTCATACTCCCGAAATAATATACCCTTAATTTATAGACAGAGACTCAGTTTTAACCCCACCTTAATAACGACAATTCGGGTAAAGTTTATATATTTATATTATTTAATTTATGATTTAAGTATATGAGTAAATAATGAATTACTATTTAAAGTATAATACAAAGATAATATATTATAATAGAAAGATATGTTTAAATATAAATATATATAAATATGTATACATATCATATATCCAACATAAATACCTTTAGTTAAAAATATTATTTAATAATATGATTATTAATTGATATGAATGACATACACATCATTTATATATAGTAAATATGTGGCTTTGCTAACTTTTTTAATTTTAACATTTTATATAAACATTATATAACCAATATAAACATACATTATAATTTGTTTATATAATTTATTTATTATTTACTTCATATTATATTTTAATCACTTATTAAATGAAATTGATACTATATCATGAAAGATAATTATTTATGTAATTTTCAAACTTTTAAATATATTAAATAGTTTTTTATTTTAGGGTTGCACTGGAAATGTAATAGATCGAGCTCAACAAAAGGAAAATGTTCCCCAAGCAAAATCAATTATTCCACCAACAAAATCCGACTTAGTTGTTGGTACTTTAACTGGAGGAAAACAAGGGCAACAAAAAAGAAATTGTTTTCATCCTGGAGTATCAAGTTTAAGTCGAGATGGTATTGGCCTCAAAAATGATAGGCAGATTAACAGTGTTGATATGACCAAAGCTATGCTTAGCTATATTTGGCCACAGGTATATGTTTATACACATTAATTAAATTATTAAATTGAATTATGTTTATTTATTATATTATTTAAATTATGATGTATTATAATTTAAGATACATTATCATTAATTATCGCTAAATTAAAAAAAGTTGAAATTGATAAAAATATTATTTTTAATTTTATTTCAGAATGAACCAGACATTAGGAAAAGAGTAAAATTAGCAGTCAGTTTACTTGTTGGAGCAAAAATTTTAAATGTTACAGTTCCCTTCATTTTTAAATATGCCATAGATTATTTTAATGCTCATCAAGCATTAAGTTTAAATTATGAGCCAAAAACTGCTATTGTTGTTGGAACATCCGTTCTTATTGGATGTAAGCTTACTTAATAAATTTTTACATTTACAATTGTTTTGTTCTAATTAAAAAAATATGAAAGAATATACATTTGATATATTAATCTTCATATTAAAATTATATCTTTACGTATTTAGTAAAATGTAATATTAATTCAATACTTTTATATGATTTTTTAATAATTATTACTAAGAAAAAATATCTATTTTACTGTAATGAAAATTAGGATCATTATAAAGTATATTTTTGTCAAAAAATATATTTAAATAAAAAGGTATTATATTTTTAAATAAATAAAGTTTTAGAATATTTTAAATAATTTATAAATTTACAAAAATTGTATTTAATATTATAATAATCTTAGCATCAAAAAGTAATTATAATTTTTTTTAGATAATAAAATTTAATTACAATTATGATGAATCTCTTATGATAAATGATGTTTATTCTTTACAAAATTTAATTAATATAATATATATTAATATTTTATGAACAATATTAAATATAATTATAGTATTCATATACAAATGAATAATTTATTATAAATTACAAATATAGATGGTATAGCCAGAGCAGGAGCAGCAGGATTTAATGAATTAAGAAATGCAGTTTTTGCAAAAGTTGCTCAACATTCAATTCGTAAAATAGCTAGAAATGTATTTTTACATTTACATAATTTAGATCTGTCATTCCATCTAAGTAGGCAAACCGGTGCCTTGTCTAAGGTATTATATAAATATTAATGATATTATAATCATTGTTTAAATATGAAGCAACAAATAAAATAACAATTTAAGAATAATAATATCTATGTAACAATTATTATAATTAAAATTATTTATTTTTGTTATCATTTATAATATCAAATATAATTTTCCTTAAATCGAATTTAATATTTTCTAGACAATTGACAGAGGAAGTCGAGGCATTAATTTCGTGCTTACTGCAATGGTTTTCAACATTGTTCCAACTGTATTTGAACTAGCTCTAGTCAGTTCAATTTTAGGATTTAATTGTGGCAAAGAATATACAGCTGTGGCATTGGGTTGTGTAGGAATGTATGCTGTTTATACTCTTTCAGTGACTCAATGGAGGACAAAATTTCGAGTTTTCATGAACAAAGCAGAGAATGAGGCAGGGAATAAAGCGATCGATTCACTTATAAATTACGAAACCGTTAAGGTATTACTTAAAATAATATTAAATGTTTAATTATATTTAAAAATGTATATTATATTATTAAAAATGATATTCATTATTTATTAAATTATTATTAATAAATAATTTAACAAATAATTTTAAACATTTCAAAACAGTATTTTAACAACGAAAAATTTGAAGCGGAAAGATATGACAAGGCTTTGAAACAATATGAAGACGCTTCATTGAAAACTAGTACAAGTTTGGCGATGTTAAATTTTGGACAACAAGCCATATTCAGTGCTGCTTTAAGTATGATTATGGTTTTAGCAGCAAATGATATAGTAAATGGTAACTTTCTTATTACAATTTTTTTCTCTAAAGTATCAAATTAAACGAAATTTGTATTTATTTATTTAATTTTATATAATCTAATTATAATTTAATAATAAAATGACATAGATCATATTACTAATTTTAAAATTATTGTAGTGTGTATTAAAAATACTAAATTTAATTTTATTTAATGTACAATATAAGATAAATTGATTCTATTTTTCAGTAAGCAGTCAAAATAATAAATTTTGACCATTATGGTTTTAAAAATTTATAATATTTAAATAAAAATTAAGATATTCGATATTATATAAATGGAATTTTTTAGGAACATTGACTGTAGGTGATTTAGTTATGGTAAACGGACTGCTTTTTCAGTTATCAATTCCACTTGGATTTTTGGGATCAGTTTACCGAGAAGTTAGACAAGCTTTTATAGATATGCAAACTATGTTTTCTTTAATGACAATGGACCCAAATATAAAAGTATAATATTTAAAAGATAATACATTTATTATATAATTAATTTCATCATTAATAACATGTATTCTAATAGTATAAAAAAAATATTAAAATAAAATAAGATAACTAAATTTTTAAACGAATAAATATTAAATAGTTATAGGACATATTATTGAATACTTATTTTTTATGTTTAATATTTCATGATATTATAAATTTATCTTATAGAATAAAACAGGTGCTCTACCGTTCCATATTCCACAAAACAGTGCCGATATAATATTTGATAATGTAGGTTTTAATTATGTTGAAAATAAAACTATATTGGATGGAATTTCTTTTACTATACCTAGTGGCAAAAAAATTGCCATTGTAGGAGGTTCAGGATCTGGGTAAGTACACTGAGAAAAATTTCCATTAAAAATTACTGTGCTAAAACAATAATTGTGTACGATGAGTGTCAACAAAGAAAAATTACATTTATAGCACAGTAAAACATATAGGGAAATCGATGCAATGTTTAC
>JABFQC010003032.1:0-14842 GCA_022817085.1 Psilanteris sp. ZL-2020
GAGTAGGCATACGACCGCCGATGGCTACGGTTACTTCAGTATCAACCTGCCACATCAGGGACAGGTCACGGTTAATCGCACTTTAGACTACGAGAGGACGCAGCGTTATTTCGTTACCATTCTTGCCACCGTAAGTTTTGCTTCCTTTTTAACTCAAAATACTTGTAACTTATAATTATTGTTACGCGCACAGACATGGTACAGTAGAAGCGTAGACATTTTCATTTTGTCAATTTATATGAGTTGGACAAAATATTTCGTAATCGTCCAAGTTGAACGCATTTTGTTTATTATTTACAAAACAATTTTTTTGATTAAATAACAACAAATTATTTTGTTTAATCGTACAAATATTTCTGCGCGTGAATAACGCTACTAAAACAAGTGTTTTAAATCAAGACATATTTATACAAAAGACTTAAATGTTACTTATACACTCACAGAAATATAACAGAAAGTTTAATTGTTTTTAACAGTAACGTAAAGACATAACGGTCAGATCTTGAAAAATTACTGCTTCAACTGTAATTTTTGGAGTTAATAGAAAGAAAAAAGAATATAGTATATTAATATATTAATTGAGTATTTAATGTAAATTTTATCGTCCATATTTCTATTTTAGCTTTTAATAGTAATATCTTTTCATCGGTGTTAAAAACAATATAATTTTCTGTAAAATTTGTTTTAGTATATTATTTTTTTGTAGAAATGTGTTCAAGGTCAATTTTTACAGTGATTAAGGTGCTAGTTTTAACCGATCAAATCGTTTGTATACGAATTTCCATTTTGGCGGGTAAAATGTATTATTGTACGTGTTTTTTAAACAAATAAATAAAGCTTTCCAATTAACATTCCCGGACGAACGCGGATATCGAGTGGGTTCGTAACACCTCAAAAGTTGACCTTTTAACATTTTTTAAGGATAAACGGTAGAAATTCAACGAGTTGTTTTGTACACTGAGAAAAATTAAACGTAGAAAATTGCTGTTTATAATACTAATTTGGAGACATTAAAGTAAAAACCCAAAAATTACTGTTTTTCCTTGTAAAAATACAGTTTTTTATACCAAATTTTCCTTCTATTTTTTAGTATAATGCTATTATAAACAGCAATTTTCTACGTTTAATTTTGCTGAGTGTAATAAAAATTGTTAGTTGATAATATTTATTTCAATGCATAGTAAATATTTTGTACACGAAAAAAAAAGATTTTTTTTATTACAATGGTATTGAATTATTTTTTTATGGCTTGCATATTTATACCTCATTTCGTTCTCTGTGCAATGAATGTGAGACTTCATTATAAATAAATAGAGCAATGTAAAATACGAACTAATTTTTAAAACAAGCGTTTAAGTATATTAAGCTTGATCAATTTCTAATATAATCTGAGATTCATGTTACTGAATGAGTAATGTTTGAATAATGTTGGTTTAATCCATAATCGAATTGTTCGAAATACTCGACAAGTATTTTTGTAGAGTATATATATATATAAACTCGGTTGTAAATCCAGTCTTAGGCGAACGCTTCATTTTAACAATAAATCGATTTGCTCTTAGCCTACTGTACACTAAGAGTTCATTATCCGAACATTATGAAGCTCGAAAAAACAGATGTGGTAGGAGATTGTCATTACTACTACAAAGTGCTAATCGATCGTGTATTCGTAATCGTGATTTCATTTTACATGTGTAAATTTTGCGTTAACCAGATTTTTTGTCAAGGCGTGCTATTGCTTTTAATGAAAAGCAATTCATTATCAGCACAAGTGAATTGGCCAAAACGATATTTACCGTCACTATATATATTAATGGTATTATCCGTTTTTTCAATTAACTGCTTCACGTTGTTATTATTTCAAAATTGATATTTTGATGTCATAGTATCGTTGTAACTAATAATTTGTTACGAACGATTTTACACAGCGAACAGTAATTGGCTGAATGCGGTGACTTATTTGCTTAATTATAAAGTTGGTATTGGTATGAAAAGGCATTAAAATTGACTTTTCCCGCGGCGCGAGTAGCGTTTGATGAAATTTCGATGGTTGGTTCTCGAGGTGGTAGGGTTAGGAAACAGTTACATAATGGCTTTGTTTAAAACTCGATTAAGTCCAATCCAGCGTATAATGTACTCGGATTCCTGATTTATACAGTACGGTACCTGCATTCGGAGCGCGGTCGGAGAACGCGTTTACACTTTGACAGGAGTATATTGCTTGAAACGTAATCGTTGAACGATGACAAAAGAATACTAATTACGTGGGTTGCGCCACTCCTTTTGTTACCATTGTTTATTATATGCTAATCTATTATGCCGCTATTTAGCGCCACGCGAACCGCGCTCGTCAGCGTTACGATTTTGGACTCGCGTTACGTTAGATAAAAAAAAAGCCACTTTCACCTTCGACTGTTTCCGAATCCAGCAAAACTATACGGCGATTTTGGTCGCGCGCGCACCCTCGTCCGCGCGACCGATTATGCTATCGGATTCATTTTCTGTTTCGCGATTGTTACAACAGAGACATTTAATCGAGTGAAAGTGTTTTTACGGCCGCGACTTTGATAGATGCGGGAGCTCGAGAGGGCAGCGTCTCAACGGTGAGTGAACTTTTGGAATGCAGATTGCAACGCGCGCGCTTTGCGAAGAAGTGTCTCGTATGGTACACGCCCAAAAGTGCTGACAACAACAACGCGCTTGGCTCAATCGAGGGACAGCAATCGTTGACGTGTCTGATTAAAATTAATTTATGACTCAAATCCGGCACTTGTAATGCGTATAAATCAATAAGCTATTTGAATGAAAATTTACGACGGAAAAGTTGAAAACGAGTCCTGCGCGGTCAATTCAGTGCCGCGAGTCCAGTTTTGTTCTCGCGATGGCAATTTAATCGAACGACGTGTCTTTTAATTGCCTCCGCCGTCGTCATTAACATAATCGCATATAACAATATAATGATAATAACTTTTATACGCGGCGTGGTCGGCTCGCGCAAATAAGTAATGAATGCGATGTCACAAATCAGGATGAGGTACAGCGAGCAGCGAATCTAGTTTTGCTTGCAACTATGCAAACGAAGCGACTGAGTGTGCGTGCGCATCCGGATTCCTGTTGCTGCCAGACAGAAGAGATAAGGCAACGGCTATTGCCCGTCGTAATAAAAGTTACGGGATCATATCGCGTTTCCATACGTATTTATAGTCAAGACGCATGAATATCTTAGATATCAATGCTCAATTACTTAATACGCGTATAAAGATATTGTTTAACTTGATAAATATATATACGTATATATTTGCGAGGATGCGCGCGTGTCACGTGTCGCGTTTCAGCGAGGACTTTATTATGACTAATCCGTTTTGTTTCGAATTTTGTTAGGTGCTTTATTACAACGTTAATCGCGACTCTCGGCTTTATGTAAACAGTAAACAATAACGTATTATTGTAAGGTCATCGACACCGTGTTTGTATTTATGTTCCGTGACGTTTTTAAAATTTTAATCAACAGTTTTTTTCGTCAAACGCTTCATTTTCCACGTGTTTTATACAAGTCATAAAAGTGAAATACGTAATTCCGCAAAAAGAATGAAATTCAATTCGTATGAACGCTGTAATGGCTGTTTTATGTAATGACTTTTCGTGAACGATAGCAATTTACACCTAAAATGAAGTAATAAACACAAACTTAACGTTGTATACTTTTTATACGCAGTTTATTGATTATTATTGCACAATATTTTTCATAATGATAAATCATATTACGGAACGGCGAGGTGGAATTTATATTTACAGAAAATAAGTCCGTGAAATTTAGATGAGATGTTGTACATTTTGTTGCAGGATCGAGCGGTAAACAAGTCGGAAAGATTCACAGCGACGACTACGCTAACTGTGAATATTAAAGATGATGATGATCAAGATCCTTCATTCATATACAGGAACTGTATGTTACATAATGGCGTGTGTATTAATCCTGAATATTCTGCATCAGTAAGTTTGAATGCCGTGCTTGTATACGAACGCGTTTTATTTTTCGTGTCTGAGTAATCGTTAACGTTTATTTTTGCGCTTTTGTTTGTTTGCGTGAAGGTGTCCAGTGGGGTTTTGTCCGGGATCCTCAATATTTTACCTGAAAAAATACAAGCCATCGACATGGATAGCATCAACTCACCCATACGCTATTCCTTCCTCAGTGGTCATCCGGAAAATTTCAAAGACCTGTTTGAAATTAATCCATCGACTGGCGCCGTGAGGCAAATCAGAGCCGTTGATACGACTGTCACTAAAAAGTTTGACATTATAATTAAGGTATTCGTATTGAAATTAAGTTAAACCATCGTCTGGATGTTAACTTGTTGACGGGCAAATACCGCGAACCACGTGACATATCTAATCCCTAATAAGAGACAAATTGCTTATCAGCGGGTTTATCTACTTTTATGTGCGAAAATGAAATTCTAATTGTACCTACGCCGCGTTTATTGCTCATAAAATTCGATTTTTCGTTTGCATCCGGTTCACGAAATTGGCGCGTCAAACGGATCATGTAAACAAGTTACTCGGAAGAGATGGCGAAATCATGCTAATTTGTTAAACACGCGTAATCACGTTTGCATCTCTTATCAGGCGGTGGAAGTGTCAGAGGCTGAGCGTTCAGCAACGGCCAAATTAACAATCACGGTCAAACCGGTTGACAGCAACCCCCCGGTGATCGCCGCCTCGGCGGTTAAAGGATACGTTGACGAGAACGCGCCGATTGGTACGAAAGTCATTGACGAAAATGCGAATCCTATAACGCTGCTGGTCTCCGACGCCGATTTGGTGAGTATCCAAAAATTGGATTAAAAAAGACAGCAAAATGAGTATATGTTACTGAAAACACACAGTTTAAATTTACACAGTTAAAAATTACCGAACTTTACGGTAACCTTGATGAATGTTTGTAAATATACCGAAACTCATCAATATTTACTGTATAAACGTCGCTAATTTCTAACTGAAAATTTGTTTTCATCGTATTTCCTAGTAATTGGATTATAATATATGGGCCGTACATATTGAAAATATATGATTAATATATTAATCAAATTATAGGCAAATTACTATGTTTTCCATATCATATTTACTAAAGTTGCAATGCTGTTTATGAACGAGTAATTTTACTGTGTTGTTGTTTCAGGGTCCGGACGATCCCAAGCCTAATTATGCGTTCGAATTAACGACCAATTTTTTCATAATAGACTCATTAGGAAGACTTGTAGTGAACGAAGAAAACTTGGACCGCGATCCGCCTAGCCAAAGTGAGTTTCGTTTTCAAGTAGTGGCGCGCGAAAAAAATGGTATCGCAGCGTCTTCGCCATTGTCGTTTGTCGTCATTCTGAATGACGTTAACGATAATGCTCCGGTGTTGCCTATGATTACGCCTATTCCCATTCAAGCAGGTGAACAGAGACGAGAAGTAACGACGGTAAGTTTAGTGTAATAGTTAAATGCACTGCGATCATTATATTGCCATCGAGCTTTGAATGAACCCAGAAAACAAATGCGATTCGAAAACAGAAAAAAGCCGTTCCAACTTAATTGTATCAAAATGGTTACTTATTTTATGGTCATTTTTTATCTGCCTCAATTAAGTCCTGCAAGAATTAAATTCATTTATAATCCTTAATTATCGTCTTCAACTTTTGACTCAGCCCAATAAGTGCGTACATTTGTTGAAATACTTGAAATCGCGTTAAGCCTTCAGTGTTTCACATTTGGCAATCAAAATTCGTTTCCTCTTTTTCCATCTGACAACCAGCTCTCTCGGCGCACCCGTCCAATCAAGAGGTAATTAGCAAGTTTGAACTTGTTTCGCGATCGCATTGTTTGCACTTTTTCTAATTAAGATTTTATATTTCTAAATAAATGCGAAATAGCAAAATTGCGCGCGAAACGTAATGGTTCGATTTGAATAACAGGTACAAGCAACCGATAACGACGAGGGCATCAACGCTGAAATAACCTACAGTATTTACCACGTGTCAAACAACGGACAGCAGAAGTTCAAAATTGACTCGAAGAGCGGCAAAATTGAGTCGATCGGCAAGCTGAACGCCGGCGAGCAGTACAGCATAACTGTCCAAGCCACGGACACGGGCAAAAAGTTCACGCACACGATCGTCGAGGTGAACGTGATACCCGGCCCAAACACGCGCAGCCCCGTTTTCCAGAAGCCCGTGTACGAGGTGCAAGTCAGCGAGGGTGCATTCATCAACTCCACCGTAACCACCATCACGGCAAGTGTCACTCGCAGATCCGATCGGCTCGCGCTAAAGAACGAATCGATTCGCTCCGAAAGCCGCGAGTCGCGGTTCGGCAATTACCCACTCGAACTTTATTTCAAAACGCTGTTGCAGGCCGTTGACCCTGAAAAAGATCCGGTCTCGTACTCCATCGTCTCAGGAAATGACTTGCGACAATTTGCGATTGGCGACAAATCGGGTATTATTACCGTTATAAGGAAATTAGACAGAGAGGACTTGACGCGGTACCAACTGGTGAGTTCTTGTTTTGTTTATACTTTATTCCGACCTTTTTACGATTATTTTCGTTTGAGTGCTTTTTATAGCTGCACCTCGACTAATTAGTCGGGTCCTTTTTTTATTTATCAAAAAATGCACTCGGATTAATGTACGTGTTATTAATTGTTGGCTCTTTCTCTCCGGGATTATTGAAATCTGTGATTCGTTGATAGGCAATAAAAGCCGAGGATACGGGGGGTCTGTCGAGCACCGCCACTGTTAATATTAAAGTAACCGATATTAATGACAAGAATCCGGCGTTTGAGGATCTGCCGTACGAATTCTCGGTGAAGGAAGGAGAAGCTCGCAAATTAATAGGTCGTGTGCATGCAGAAGACTCCGACGAAGGTATTAATGCGCAAGTTACGTACTTTGTGCCCGATGATATCCCCTTCACTGTTGACCCTGAAACCGGCGATGTATTGACGAAAGTGGCTTTGGATTACGAACAAAATCAAGTAAGTTTCGTGCATAACAAGTATGGAATGAAATTTTATAACGTACTAATTAGTCGTTTGATGCGAAATAACTGTAAAGGCGACGTCGGATCAAAAATTGTAAACGCGTGTTTTTTCCCTAAATCTCTCATTCACTTTTTGTTAATGAAATTCGTATGGATTTTGTTATAGAGCTTGCGATCATTTTCAGTTATAGGATAAAAGGTGAAGGTTTTTTCTTTTTCAATCGAGCACTGAAAGATATTATATATTTTATGAATAATTAATGAAATAATAGGTACGTCAACTCGTTATTATTGATCTCTTTTAATTAACAAACAGTTTTATTTTGTTTGATGACGATTACTAGAGTCGAATTTGTATAGTCAATGCAGATTACTATTGCAGATCTGGGTCAAAAATTTAAATGTGGGAAAAATTATTTGTGTGCACATTTTGCCATAATTGGTAGTTGTGAATTCTCTTCATACTTTAAGTATCCGATTATGTTGATAACAAATTGATACACAAACGGTGACAAAAGTACGGGTAAAAACAAAATATAAAATTAATTAATATAGGAAATTTAAATTTTGGGGTTATAAGCGTGTTGCCATATTTATTGAATGTCAAAAATATTACTTGTTATAAACATGTATGTATATATAGATAATATGGTGTAGGAGACAAAAGAAATATCAGTCATAATATACGCACCGTTAACTTATATGGGTGCACTGAAGTAACATGTAATGAACGAATAATTCCAAAGTTTATGTATTTTGATGTTAAATATTTTGTTACTTATTTATATATATATGTATATATATTTATAAATTACTTTATTCTTAAAAAGTGTTATGAAATCATTATAAATCAGCTTAAACACAGAAGGGATTTGTAATATTCAAAAGTATCTAACTGAATAATTGGAATGTAAATTGGTTTTCAATGTCGGCGAAATTGTAAAGTTAATTGCTAATTTGAAAGCGAGCTGTGATTTAACAAAATTTATTGGATAGAATTGTTTTTTTTTTATCTGTTTATGTCAATAATTTAATACTATAATTACTTAAGTTCATTATTTACATAATTTAATGAAAATCAAGCGACCTCATTTATATTTAACTGCATAATTTAATGAGTCCCATTGGTACGTTATCGAAAAAATAAAATATTCTCAATGACCTAATAATTACGGGCAAACAATTTTTTTTAACTATCTAAAAATAGTATAGGTGGCGTTTTATTTTTGCACCATTTTCGTTTGTATTAGACTTCTGTTGATGTAATACGTTTTGTTATATAAATTGATTTATTTCAATTGCAAGTACGTTAGCAAACGGCTGATTATGCAAATTGTAGCGTTAAATTTTGAAATCCATCAGGTCGCGTAAACCAAGTGCAAATAATAAAATGGCATTTACAACGATTTTAATTACAAGTATAACAAAACAAGTTTTGTTTATATAATTGCAGGAATACAAGTTTGTAGTAACTGCCCGTGATGGTGCACCCGATCCTCGTTTAGCGACTGCAACAGTTACAGTTAATGTTCTAGATATACAAGACGAAGTTCCTATTTTTCATTTAAGTAGTTATGAAGCTGGAGTTAAGGAAAACGTAGCTGAATATATGGTATTACAAGTAACTGTAAGTATACAACACAATTAATAAGAAAGCTCAACTGTTCTGATTTATACATTGGCGAAAATTTGATATGAATATTTATGCCAAATAGGCTTTAAAAAAACATTCGGATAACGAAACAAAAATAAACTGAGATAGAAAATATAAAGGTTAGTACCTTTATAGGGGAGAGAAATAAGGTGTTTGTATCATATTATCCAAATTCAGTACAGATTATTGTAACCATAATTAATTGAAAAGAAATTTTGTTATCGTGCAATATTTGACATAACGTCGATAATCAGAATCCTACATTTATAATTCAGTTCCTAGTGTCTATACAAATTAAAAATATTATTCACCCATTTTCCAGCAAAACTTGAAAAAAGGTTAAGAAAAATTACTTAATTGTATAATTAAACCCGAAGATGATATTACATATTAAATGGATAGAAAAGTTAATGCAACTTCCGCAATTGGTACTCCATACTAGAGCACACTAGTAGAGTTTGATTAAAAGAATGTTTCTAAGTTGTAGTTAGATAGTCTATAATTGTTCATTGATAACAAACGAACGGAACTAATAAAATTGCTTTCAGGCCGATGATCCAGATACTAAGAAGCAAATCACGTACGTGATTAAACAAGGTGATACAGACCTCTTTAGCATTGATCCGAAAACTGGAGTCATCAAAACGCTACATGGCTTAGATTATGAGAGAGATCATCAATATATCTTGATTGTAGGAACGGAAGAAAATACCAGTAATTTACCGGGAGCTACTACCAGAGTTGTCATTAATGTGCAAGTATGTGTATCGGTTTTTTAACAAAGTAAAAATAAGGCGAACAAAAAATGTTAGAGGAAAATCTGATGCATGTTTTGATTAATTTTCAGTGGTGGGATATAGTTTTCTCAAATTGATATAGATTAAAATTAATTTAATCAATATGTTGTGTTATTTTATTTTTTAAACTTACAGGATGTTAATGACATACCGCCATTATTCACTGTAATACCACGTCCTATTACTTTGAATGACGATATACCTATTGGCACAGGCATTTTCAATCTGACTGCAACTGACTCGGATGGCACCTCACCTGGAAATCAGGTTTGTGCATATTTATATGCACGTATGTAAATTAAACAAATCAAAACTAACTATCGTTTATTTAATAGTGTTTTTATATCGATGGTCCTTTTTTCCTTTTTCGAAATGTTATCAAGATTTTGAAATTTATTTAAGAAGAATATTCGTGATTACATATATTTTGCTAATACAAACAAGAAAACTTTGGCAAACTTGCTAGATAAAACATTTAAACGAATAAATACGCGTCATCGAATTGCCAAAGTAAAAAATATTATAATTTTTTTCACTAAAACTTGTTTGTTTTTATTAAATCTACTAAACTATGAAAAATAATATTATTGTAAATATAGTAAAATTTGAACCATTTTTTCTCCGTGTTTATATTATTAACTATTCAACAGCACATAGAACAATTTTAACAATTTGTTTTTGAACAGGTTCGTTATGAAATAATTGGTCGAAGAATGGCCACTAAGTACTTCACAATCGATCCTGACAAAGGAGTACTGCGTATAAGAGATGATTTACGAAAGGAATCCGATTCTGAATATCAGGTATGCCATTATGGTGTAATTTTGTACATTATAATTGGTTTTCAGTTTGATTAAAAGTTCCTCTGAAATTAAAATATGTTTTAGTTCGACAGTTGAACGATGTAAAGTATTTTGACGAATTTTTATATTAAAATGAATATTAATTTTTCATTTAATAGATAATGAAGCATATAAATGTTACATTTTACATTTTTTAGGTTGACGTTAAAGCTTACGATCTGGGTGAACCCGCTTTGTCATCCGTCACAACCGTGCCAATTTTTGTTCGTCATATTTCAACGGTGATACCGGATATTGCATTAGGTTTTGCCGAAGACTCATATAACGTCGAAGTTCCCGAAGATGCCGAAGACAATACGCTTATAAAAACTTTAACGGTTATTAATACTCACGCGCACGATACTACTCCTTTAAGGTGCGAGATTTACAGCGGGAACGAAGAGGGTCTCTTTGATACCAACGTAACCGAGGAAAGAAATTGTGCTTTGAGACTCAAAAAGGGAGTTTTAGATTACGAAAGCACTGAAATTTATCAAATCAAAATCAAATTAGAATCGTTTACTGGCTTTCTGAAGGCAGATAGAAACACCACCATGGTTAGTATCGTGGCTTGCTTATTCGTTACAAATCATGTATAGTACACGCGTGTATTGAAACGTGCGAAATTATATCCATTTTAAGTTTTACACCTGTTTCAATCTTTAACCATGTGCGACAGGTTCGATGATGTCATGTCTCAAATACACTGAAGAGCGTTCGAATGTGCGCGTAAATACTTGTAGATAACCACAGCATTAGCTAATAATATAATAAGGAAAATCTTGCCACAAAATCATTCTCGCGAAATGCATTGCAAGTTGAAGAATGTAGTCAGTGTTATCGAATAAAATTGACAAACGTATTAATTCAAACTGAATTCTTTCGAATTGCATAGTTGCAGTAAATTTAATATTATCATTTGCGCAATAACACTAGTGTGATAATAAATCGCGATTCGTAATTAGTGTGATGTGATTCATAAATAGTGACTATTCGTGATAAAAAATATTTTACGTCTATTATAAGTATGTGCCATTTAATTACATACGCGCATATATATTTATATAGTAATGTATTATACACAGCATTTAATTGCTTGTGATTTGCAATTGTCATTCGCGAAAGATGATTTAGAGGTTATGATTCAAGTGTATATTACCCACCTTCTGCGTGAATTCAATACTTTTTCGTGATTCATTTATTTATTTAAGGCATCGCGATAAATAAATAACGTTGTTATGAAAAGATTACTCGAATGTAGTTTCCGAACACGATTGCCGTGAGTTATTCAAATGGTTTGCTCTATAATATTAAAGTATCGACTGAGATGAAGAAATGAGCGTATCCATTATGGAGAACCATTGTAAGAATATTTGATGAAATGCTTTACGTTTTGTTATTTCAGGTGAAAATCCAAGTTCTCGACGTAAACGATAACAAACCAGAATTCCTGTTTTCGAATAACAATTTAACCAAGAATCGGTATTTCGCCGCGATACCGAAAACTGCGCAATTTTCGTCGACCGTTTTACAAGTCGAAGCCCACGACAAGGACAATGGCAGATACGGTAAATTGGAGTACAAGTTGTCGGGAGACGAGCCGGCGAATTATTTCACGGTAGATAAGTACACGGGGATAATTAGGACAACGGCCGGTTTCGATAATGTGCGAAAGGAACAATTGCCGTTCCGGTTTAAAGTTCAGGTGAAGGATAATCCAAATTCGACGAGCAACACGAATATCAACGAAGCGCCGGTGATCGTCAATTTAATTAACAACGAGGATCTGTTGGTGATGACCGTTCAAAACGTAGCCGCGGAAACTTTGCAAAAAGAGGGACAAAAGATCGCAAGAATTACACAAGATAAAACAGGATTGCTAATCGGCGTTCACAATATCGTCGCTCGGAAAAACGTGACTATTAATGGCACGGTGGAAACGTATCCTCTCGACTCTGACGTGTGGTTTTACGTCATCGATCCGGAATCTGAAACGATACTTGACAGAAATAATTCTCAAATCAAGAGGTACGAAATGAAATATAAACTTTAAATTCGCTCGGCATTATTTAAACATCGCGTTTAACGTCGGTTTACTTTTAATTAAGTTCGCCCCTTCCGTATCGACCAGTTGCGTGCGTTAATTCGCTTCATTTTGTTTCTGAATTTCGCAGGGCTGTAAATTCACCGAACCGTTCGTTTGCGAATTGTTCGAATCGAATAACCCGCGCAAATAACGAACAAACGCGTCTTGCTGTAAACTAGCGTGCAATCTATTTACGTAACTAGTTGCATATAAATATATTCGTTGCATTTTTTAGTCAAACGCATTTGTGACGGTCGAGTCGAAGTTCGCTGTTTTATCGCTGTATCTTATTTGTACGCGCGAACATAGCTCCTGTTAATTTAAGTTTGATCATCGCATGCAATTTATACGGACTCGAATTTTTGACAGGAATTTATTCAACAACGAGACAATGGCAGAAATAACCGCCGAAGTGTCAATGGTCGTTGACTCGAAGGCGATCAATATTCACCCACCTGTGATGTCAACTGAACAACCTCTACGCACGCAAACTGCTATAGCTTTCAGCGGAGAAGTGTTTCCTTATGCTCTTATCATAATCGCTTGTATTATCCTCGTACTTGGAGTAGCTGGTATCATATATATATGCGTTTCCTGGTCAAGGTAAAGACTCACGACGATTCAAACGTGTAGTGTTAAGTCATAGTTTTAGTTTAAAGCTGTGAATTTAATTCACTTGCGATATTGCTCATTTCACTAACTGGAATAATATTCCCGAACAAGTCAAATATATATGAATTAAGTTAAGCAATATATAGGCTTTCTATTATAATGAAATACACGTTAAACTATTTAGAAGGATAATTAATAAATTATTGCAAAAAATAAAAATACGGAGCTTATTTCATTAAGCTTAATTTTTTTACGTAAAAGTTGAAGCAATCTAAAGTAATTTTATTTATGTTGTTACGTATTACATTATTTTATATCAACTTATTTTGTTATAAAATCTAAGAATAAGTTTATAATAAAAGAGTTTTTGTATTTAAATTATATATTTATTGCGTTACAATTTACTATAACGCGATTATTGATATTCTTTCGGGCAATTAAGTAAAAATATATTTATAACTTAACGTATGTATGAATTTTAAATGCTTTTAAAATTTGTTTACCAGAATTGCACAGAACCTAGATATATAGAATTTAAGGCAATAAATTATTAATTCAAACAGTCGTTGCTCTTAATAGTATAATTAATATTAATGCGAATTTCCGGTTTCATCTTATTTCAACACTCATCTATATGAACTCATATGGGCATGATATAAATAAATAATCTTTCTGGAATAAAACAATAATGATTCAAAAATACAGTCGAAAAATACTCGCTGAGTTCGTGTGCGTTTAATACAGTTTTTTAAATTTTAATTCAATTTTAAATTTTTTGCATAAATTATAAATACATTACATCAAATTAAGCCAGACAACTTAATAAAACATTTCTATCGTAATTCAAAAGTACAAGGTTAATTGCTTAGAAACTATAGAAACATAAATTTGAAGTTATAACACGCTTACATTTGTTGACAGATACAAGACGTACAAAGAAAGAGTGCAGCGTATGTACGTAGTTCCACGTTACGATCCGGTGTACGTGGAACCAAATTTAAAAGAATACGAAACGCAAGTGCTCCAAATGAGCGTTCCAGTAGACGACAACGACAGTTACAACGATCTGCAAATCGATTTCAGTAACACCAATCACGCGTTCAGTCTGGACAACGTGAGCTACATTACAAAGGACCATAATGGTAGCACAGGTGAGACCACCGAATTATGTTTCGAGCACGCGAGCAATCAATTACTTAAACTCGTCCGACACCGGTTTGTCAAATTTTGTCCACGAAATTCATCACGTGAAAATCCACCCGTGGTTGTTTGACTCGAAAGGGCGGATTCAATTAGTCGAAAGTAAAGACCAATATTAACTGGCATTAAAATGATTGCAACTTCGCATTTGTTCGTGCTGTTTTCAGCGCACTCATAAAGCGCGGCTTCATTGTCTTTTTAGCATTCGCCGGTCAACGAATGCCGGACGCATTTCATGTAAATTACATTAGAAATATTATTTCAGGTCAACAAAGTCCAGTGAGTTCCGAGGCTGCGACCACTGCGCGCGCTTCTAGTATAATTGGAAACCACATGGACTCTAACATACATTCATTGCGGCGGTCTACTTTGGGGCGTAAAAATGGAAACGCGAGCAACACGAATACATTAAACAACCGAGAAACGCCGGTGCTGAACCCACTTTTCAATCATGGCGGAGACATGATGAACCTAAGCCCTTCCAATGACAATGTCATATTCCGAGAAAGGAAGGATTACTCTCATCTTGGGTTTTCGTACTTAAATGACCAAAGCGCGGAGACGACGACCGAATTGTAAAGAGATGCTGGCGAACCACGAGACACTTGAATCTGGATAATGC
>JABFQC010003033.1:0-14839 GCA_022817085.1 Psilanteris sp. ZL-2020
ATGTTATTCCGTGAAACGTATTTAAATGGTCAAGTATTGATAATTAAACAATAAAAGTATTATATTATTTAAGTAATAGTGAATTATATTGATATTTTAGACATTAATTCATTCAAAAATAACACTGCATACTCTAACTAAATTTGTATATTAATATCATGAATATTGTATTGACGAAATCGGCAATAATTTCTTATTAAAAATGTATATAATAAGTAAAAATACTTATATTACCAAATTGGATATACAATTTTTTTCCGTGTGGTATATTATCCTTTCACATCACCAAATTTTAATAAACCGGTTTATATATTTTTGACAAAAAAGAAAAATGTAAGGTTAAAGCTCGATAATAAAATTTACTTGTTATAATCTTTCAACAAATTATAATATAGCACGTTTATATACACTGAGAAAAATTAAACGTAGAAAATTGCTGTTTATAATACTAATTTGGAGACATTAAAGTAAACACCTAAAAATTACTGTTTTTCCTTGTAAAAATACAGTTTTTCATACCAAATTTTTCTTCTATTTTATAGTATAATGCACTATATATATAATAAACAATAATTTTTAGGATTTTGTTTTAATGTCGCCAAATTAGTGTTATAAACAGCACTTTTCTAAGTTTAATTTTTCTGAGTGTACGCACTATGTAATTAATGTAGACTGTGAAAGTAATTCTTTTTTTTTTTTTTAATCAACTTTTGTTGTGCATGTTAGGTTATAATATTAAAAATTAAAAAAAAAATTAAAAAATTAAAAATTCATTTTTTTGATCGTTTTGATAATTTGTAACAAATACTTAATTTGATTATGAAATTATAGTGTAAGTGGATACTATTTAGTGAACAAACTACCGAATGTTGACGAATTGAAAGTATGAATACCCAAATGGTGAATTTTTCACTAAAATTCATATTTTCTTCTCTCAATGTATGTCTAAATTGTGCTATTTTTAATTTTAACCTTATAATTCCTTGGAATATATCACAATAGTACTTTGTGAGCTGATATTATATGTAATTATGATTTTAAATCACGGTCAGGTAATATTCATTAATGTTGAATTCAAGTTCAAAATGCATTTTTAACAATCTTTTTTTTTATCGTTACATTTCAATGAGTCTTAATAATTAAGTTTCGCACTGTGAGAGTTTCTTTTTCCTGTTTGACTTAGTATTCCATTGCTGAAGTACTGTTGTATGGTTTTAAAATTGTATTATTTTCTGTAAGGTAGAACATAATTTGAGTATGGTTGGTATTTTTCATTGAATAATAATGAATACCATCAACTATTATTGCATTTAATAATAAAACATATATTATATGGTAAACACCCATCATTCTTTATAATTAAATAATTTATTTTGCTTTAAGGAAAAATAATTTTGGAAATTAATAGTATGATGACAGTAACTTGAGTGATTTATGAATTATTATGTTTAATACAATAATTAACAAATAAATGAGTTTTTAAATTTTTCTATAATTTTTTGTTTGATTTATTTGAAACATTATTTTTAATTATAGTAGTAAAATCTGGCCTTTGCTTTAAAGATTGGTCATCCTTGGAACTAGATAATAGATCAATAATGATATGGTAATGATGCATATATAAGATACCAGTTTAAAACATAGAACACGCATACCTAATTTTAAATAGTAATAAAATTTTATACAGACTTGTTTTTATTAATTATCTTAATGTTGACTCTAATAAGGAATGCGTTTTTATTATTTAATCACAATTATATAAAGGTATAAAAAATGGATATATATTATACATATTAATAAAAAAAGCAGATATGAATTGTACTATATGACACGAGTGAAAAGATTTTTGTCAACCAAAATAATAATTGAATAGTAAGAAGAATACATAGAAATTTGGTTAGAGTGTAGTTTCAAAAGTTTGATTGTTTTAAGGTTGTAGCAGTATAAGTTTGTTTGAAATAAAGAAATAGCTAAAAGGGGAACAAAAAGAAAAAAATAAGCGAAAGAAAGAAAGAAAGAAAGAAAAGATAAGAAAAGAAACTCTTTTCGTAAAAGAGAAAAAAGAATGCGAAGGGAAATGAAGGCAAAGCCAAGCGTGGTATCTGGACAGGGATCTGTGATCGCTGGGATAAAGGGCGTCCCGCAGCGAGACAGCAATCGCTCCCCGGGGCGTGCGATCGTCAAATTAATAAGCAATGATTTCATAGAATGTTTGGATGAATGGCGTTCGCGGTTCCGCGATATCTAGCTCGGCGAGTGAGGCAGAGGTGCAGGAAGTCGAGCCATCGATGATCAAGCCCTGGCCCATTAAAACCGAAGAGCGAGTCCTCGGTTCAATTATCACTCGGCTCACTTCGAACCGCCTTATCTTGGATTAATACACCCAGTTATATTGCGTTAGTCATGCTTATTTCGAGAAATATTTATGAGAAGCCGAGTGCCGCATCGACGAGATAACACCAATCGAGGATGAATTAGTCACGGGTGTCGTATCCTGATTTCGTTTTCAAGAAGTCGCCATTTTATTCTGATCATTAATATCTCCGAACGCTTTGTCCAAGGTCCGCCGGCGTTGTCATTTTCGACCAGCCAACCGGACGTCCAAGGTCAACGCTTCCAGAAACACCTTCGCTCCGGCATTTTCACTGCTGAAGAAATAATTTTGCGATAGAGATGAGTAGTTTTGCAGATAACCTGGTCCGGCTTATCGCGAATAGAATTTCGTACGTCTTGCTTCGTTTTTAATGGGCTTAACTTTGGCTCGTCCCAGGACTCGTGCCTTATGGAATGTAGAAGCCTTGGTAAATATCATTTTTCGGAGCTATTTTATTGGGCGATGTATCTGCAAAACTGGTAGCACTAAGTGGTTACAAGCAATGTGTATTTATTTGTTAAGATCTCCATATCGCTATATTCTGTTACATTAGCTTTGATCAGATAAGACTAGGGTATTTTTGCTAGTTTAATTAGTGTTGCGTATTCGTACTATCCTGCAACAAGTTAGTAAACATTAATTCTGTTTGTAAAAAATATGCTTTACAATACAACATTTGAACTAATCATTTGGCAATATTTATTTCATAATGTATTATTTTTTCCAGTAGATTAATATAATTAACGGATATTTAATTATATTGAAGGATATCGTAACGTTAGTACATTAAAATTATTAATGCATATTTTGCTATCTTCAATATTTCACGTCACTCTAAATGATTACAGATTAAAGTTAATGTTTAATAATTCAATTTTTGTTATGTATTGTACGTGACAATAAGAATAAATTTTGAGAAATAGTTAAAATAACTATCATATTAATAAAATATTAGATGTAAAATTTAATCTTGTAACTAGATATAATAAAAGAAGATAAATATTAAAATAATTGACAAAAAAATAAGCAGTGATGACGTTTAACATTTATACTTACAGTTTAGTGAAATCGAAACGGTTATTTCGTAAGGTTGACTTTTTAAAATTTTATTTCGTGTCCAATGCAGACTCGAGTTAAGATGATTATTTCTGGAAGAATGCAGCTGTAAGATTAAGCTATGGAGTTGAAATCAAAATATAGTGCGTATTAATACTGTTTATTAAAACATTGTATTTTATATATGACGGAAAACTTTCATTTCATTTATCGAGCTAACACTAATCTTGCCACGGCATTTGCAGTGACAGCTATTCTAACCTTGTTTCCCGAAATGGGATTACAGAATGAATACAAGTGGTTTTATTGTATTCGCTTTTTTGTTTGAATGTGAGACTCAAGTACACCCTTCTGTGAAAATGGATGCTTTCGAAAGTTTGGTGGCATTGATTAAGTCGGCACTCATATGCTTTGTTGATCCAGTAAATCGAATGCGTCGGACTGACGAGTGCGGATTCGCGCGCAGAGCTGTGTGCAGGCCTCGGATGCGCCCGCGCGCGCGCGCGCTCGCGAGTGTTGACACGCACACGTGAACGTACGTGGCGCACGTGAAATGCACCGGGGACAGATATCGCGCCGCTGATCTCGCCTAGTTAGTTCGGATTCGTCTTTTTGCCCGAGTATCCTCTTGTTTCCTTCCGCCGTGTTTCGCGCCAGTGTCCTTCCCGCGGCTTTGCTCGGGCTGCTGCTGCGACTCTCGTCTCATAAATATAAGCGCCGGCGGGGCGGCGGGGTCTCGGGGGACACTCGAAGGGCGAGCCTACAAATTGCTACACCGCATTGTGGTGTCACTCCAACTCGCCACGACACGGCTCTGGCATCGCCGGAATGGTGTCCGCTGATCGTTTGTAAATTTTCTTGCTTTGCTCTTCGCTCCTTCTCCCGAGCCCCTTGTTCTTCATCGCGGTCCATTCGCTCTCTCGCTCGCGTTCTGCCCTCTTCCCGTACCGAGCTGACTTATCTCACGCGCTTGATGCTTTATTTTTTCCTCCCCCCTTCTAGTTTGGCATGTACACGCGTATCTACGTGTTCGTGTTGCTTTACAACGGTTCGCTCGGTGCTCACCGATAACGCCGACTTGAACCTTTTGGAAGTCATTGCGAGTGTCGTTCCTATAATGCGCAAACATAATTGAGACAGATTTTGTTTATGCCCACGGATTTGCTCCGATCTTAAACGCTCGTTTAAGCTTAGAGTCGTTAGCGGATACGTGGTTCAAAATTTCTTTAAGTTTTGTCAATATTAGGCATATATATTACAACATTCTCAATGTCAATGTTTTTTACAAGCTTATAAGGTTAGCTCAAATATTTTAAGTAATTTTAGTCACTTTTAATAAATTTAACGAATTATTTTAACCAAATCCGACAGTTATCGCCACATTGATAGATTTGTCAATACTTATCAATTATAGTTTAACTTTGATTATAATTGACTTAAACTGTTATAAATTTATTTGAGTAACACAGTTGATCAAACAATTATCAGAGTTGAAACAAACGAATGTACGCAATATACATTATAATTTTACTACTTCTAATGTTAAAGTGTGTTTCTTGCTTGCAGACAAAAGTAAATGGTGAAATGAAGCTTTATTAGTGCATATTTGGATGATACGCTCAGAAAAATTAAACGTAGAAAATTGCTGTTTATAATACTAATTTGGAGACATTAAAGTAAAAACCTAAAAATTACTGTTTTTCCTTGTAAAAATGCAGTTTTTCATACCAAATTTTTCTTCTATTTTTTAGTATAATGCACTATATGTATAATAAACAGTAATTTTTAGGATTTTGTTTTAATGTCGCCAAATTAGTGTTATAAACAGCACTTTTCTAAGTTTAATTTTTCTGAGTGTAGAAAAGTAGAAGTAAGAAGAACGATTCAACCAATATTCCGTTTATTTAACCAACATTTGGTTGAGTGTATCAAATATTTTCGTTGAATGAACAAATGTTCTCTATCTAATAATTAGACACTTAAACTGTTATGTTGTCTATAAAAATGTCTTGAAATAGGGCCCTTTTGTAACGTCAATTTTTACGTTGTTTTAATCATTATGCATACTCATTATGATTAGAAATATTCACTTTTCTAGCACCAATACCAACAAGTCAATTATTTGCTAGCGATAATATTAAATTAGCTTATGTTTATTTTATTTAAGCAATATTTAATTACTTTAACACGACTATGTGATAGATAACGTAGACTATTCTTTATATTCTGATACCTATTTATATACAGTACAATTTTATTTAAATTAATCAAAATATTTAACACATCTTAACCGCTATTATTTTCAGCAAAAAGGGTCTCTTCGATTGTTAATCAGTCTTGATCAATAAAAATTGAGTGCAATTGAGAAAGTCATCGTGTCAACTTCTTATATCAATTCATTACAAAGTGCAACTTTATCTTTATACCAGCTAATAAACAAGAAACAAACTTCTTTTACTTAAACAATTAGTCTTCTAATTTAAAGTTTTTAATTTTGTATAATTTAACCAGAGAATAGATTAAATAATAATAAATATATGCCAGTAAAAAAATAATTTGAAATTATTGGATGTCGAATAAAAGAAATTCTTCTGGCCTGAACTGAAAATAAATTGACGTGTCTTTGTGCTAGTTCGTTCAAATTCAAGAATTGTAATACTTTTTGAGAGCAAACAATGAGAAAACTGTTGTAGCTGTCAGATGCAAAGCGATACAATTGAAGAAACTTGAAGATACAAATTCGTAGTCGGGTTTTGATCAGTCTATCGAACAAATGTCATCAGTAAAACACGTTATCAGCGAATATTGGCTCATTACGCTAATGTTCGTTCAAAATATAGACCGATAAGGTATCTCGATAGTGCTGTCTGTCTGCTGAAGGCCTCTTTGTCTTTTATAAAGTTATGCATTTTTATTTTTTCCTTCCATTGATCATCAGAATGGCGGCGCAATCGCATTTTAATTACCGCTCGCGATTTGCATTTGCGCGCGTACAAATGACCGCTTTGACAGAATATGAATTTGCGATCGCACGGCACACGCATTAGACGTTATCTTTTTGTAGCGTCAAGCCGCATGCATTTTCTTTACAAAACTTCTTTGGTTTTCGCGCACGTTGAGGCATATTTGCGATAACGTTGATAAGTGCGCACGACACGTTACTATGATGCTTAAGCAATGCTGAAAACGCGACGCATTTATCACTGCGTCGATAAGACTTTCTACTTTTGCATCATACTTCAGGAAGTAAAGAATTTTCTCCACATTTTAATACAAGGTGCCTGAAAATATGTATAATCTCCCTCCCTCTCCCTCTCCCTCTCTCTCCCTCTCTCTCTCCCTCTCACACACACTTATACGTTATACACATGCAGGTGATTTCGAATTATTTTGTGCTTTATAAACGAAATTAATAACATACTTTTGACATTATTGGTTGAATAATTATATATATTTAATATACTTCCTTTCAAAGATAGTAGCGTTTGGTTTCACTCGATTACATTGCCTTCATTGTTATCCATGTAGACGAAGAATTTAATTTAATGGTACATTAACAACAAACTTTACCTTTTCATCATCATATGTAAATAAATTTTATCAATTATTGATTGGTAAATATTTTAATTTGTCGTGATAATGTTCCGGAGTGTTACTATATTTTAGTTATACACTAAAGTATATATCTTTACTGATTCAACATAGACATAAGTAATTTTTCAATATGTTGATTGTTGTTTTTGTGGTAAGTAAATTATTGATAGTGTTATCTTACAAACGATAAAATATACTTTAAATAAAAGAAAAATATTCATGACTTTAAAATATATAAGAATAGGAATAATGTGTCTTATGTTTATTCGAAATATTTGTTGATATTATATTTTGTTAGCAGAATATATTTAATGTTAGCATCAAACTTAATTAATAATTTATTATTAATCTTATAAATATGATGTTGATATTTTATATCTTAAATAATAACTATACTTACAATTTTTATAACATGTCATTTGTAATAATTGATCACAGTTGAAATTTGTGGATATAATATTTATGTTTCAATTTTAATGTACTATATATCGATTATCAAACTAAAAATAAGCAATTGTCAGTGATACACTAATTAATAAATATAATAAAGTTTGATGGAGAATTAGATTAGAATTAGATAAGTCGTTGGAATTATCAAATGTTGCATTTAACTTTTTATGACAAGTTACACTTATTAATTTAATTTTCTGTAAATTAAATTTTGGCTAAGATTTCTAGAAAGAATCGGTTGCGCCGGTGCACTTTTCTTTCCAAATATATTGCTCATTAGCACTAACTGATCGAAACAGTGAGTTTCTCTTCGTATATAGCAAAGAGCAAAAAAGAGGGGTAGGAGTTGCAGGACAACAGCAAATGCATCCAAGATCTGATCTCATCTATAAAAACAGACTTTACGATTTTAACTTGCAAACTATTTGATTGCAACTCGTGGGATATTTCTATATAATAAGATCTTACATGGCAACGGATGATGATTTGTTATTATATATCCAGATTTCATATTTGATAAATATTTTATACAAAACAATTAAACATATATAATTTTGTTTTCATTATATATTAAATTTAATAGTAACATATTATAATCGTTCCCAAGTAATATTGGATTATAATAAAGAAAGACATTATTATTATATATAATAATATAATTTAAATAATATAATAAATGCAGTTGAACATTTAATTAAATGTAAATAATTAGTTTAAATTTTGTAATTAATAATTATAGTATTGGCAATTATGTATTATATACAATGAATACAAATACGAAACAATTTTTGTTGAATATTATATGATTTTGAAACGTTATATAAATTAAGATATAATATAATTTGATATATTATAATTTTATAAAATTAATTCGTACAATTGATAGTTTACGTTATTGCAGTTCATTTTTCCGTCGGACATCGAAGTTGTTATTATCAAAAATAGGTTGCAGATTCTGGTGCGTAATCGAGAATCCCTAAGTTGCTTTTAATGAGTAAATTAAGTACAATAATTAAAGAATCGAACGTTCCATTAATCGGGAATATTTATTACTTTGGGTTTCGGAGTCGCTTAATCACACAGTCGATACCTCAGATGAATATTTCAGAAGTTCATTTAAATATAACATCATACTGCGATTAATCCACTAAATGAGTCACTTAATAATTCAAAATGGTTTCGGGTTCGTTTTGTTGTAAGAAATAAATAATTGCGTCTTTGGTGGTATATTGCGACATTAGTGACTCTTTGATGAAATATAGGAACACATTTTATTGTTAACATTTGATGGTTCAGTAAGCGTACAGTGAGAGATAAATCTTATATTTCAAAATGCAATACAGGTAAATTGATGTTTGGATTATCGTTTGAATTTTGTTGGTTAGTTGATACACTGTGTATTATGCTTAGCAAACCGTCTGTATATTTTTCTGTATATTTTTCTGTATATTCTAGTTAAATACTGTAAGACAGCCAGAATAAAAGTCTGCTGAGTAAAGTTTATTCTCATTCAATTAGATCTAAAGGCAGTCGCGTGTCATTATTTGTTCGTATAAATAAAATACTACTAGATATTCGTATCAATATAATTATTTGTCAGATATTTAACAAGTAATTTATTAACTTTTTGTTCTTTTTTTGATAAGATAATTCCGTAGAATAGATTCCTTGATAATTTAGCATTTGGTTCAATACAAAATTAAAAAGGAGTATTTAAAAAAGCACTATAATTCATGGTTTATTTTGATTAACATTACTTAATTATATCATTATTAATATATTAACTATAAGTACTAAGACAATTATATTATTTAATTTGGATATTAAAATATGAATTTTTTAGAGGCCGTTTGTACGGCCTCTTTTACGTCACGATTTTGGCGGTTTATAAAAATAAATGTATATAAATAATATAAGATTTATACACGTATATTCTGCTGAGGTGGAACTGTAGCATTCACGCGTACTTGGAAAATAAAATTATGAAAGCTAAGATTATCTGGCACGGCAACTGTTTACAGGCGCATCGATGCCGCATTTGATATTAGCTAACATAACCAGTCGATTGTATATGTATATACAAGTATATGTTACAATCCGACTTAGACAGAGCATAGAGAGGTTTTACGATGTGCCTTTATCGGAGATGTATCGTTCACCAAAGTGAACTACTGTCCTTCTCGGGGTCAAGAAGATGCACACTACTTTATTTCATTTTGTGTTAAGCGCTACAAAAGAAAGTGTTGAATATTTTCAGCTTAAGCCGGTTTGACGGCTTTTTTAATATAGTTTTTGTTAGGTAAAATTTGTTTTCATAGAAAGCAGGATCGAGTGATGGTATGGTAATAATCAAGATGGTACATCAATTATCATTTTTATCACAAAAAATATATGTTCATTAATATTTAATATGTAATTCATAACGGAGAAATAAAATTGATTTCAATGCAGTGTGTTTGAATGAATATATTAAATTTCGAAATCTCTTGACGTTGCGTTTTTTCGTACCGAACGCGTCGGATAAATTAATGGCAATTGAAAAGTTTGAAATATCGAAACGATTAGCATGTCCAGACGTCAATAATAAGTATAGTATTTGATTGCAGTTGAATGGGCTTAAACGATCGTCCTTTAGTTGTTAGGAAAACAAAAAAGAGCAAAACTGAATCGTCGGCCTAGATCCGGATATTCTAGGGAGGTCTAACTGATCTCCGTCTGAAAAGCTTTTACGAGAAATAATATCTAACGGAGGATCGTCTGCCTCTCACCTGACGTCATTCATCAGGGAAAAATCTCGTTGATGCTCATCCAAGCTTGCATTCAGCTATTTCCCAGATAGGCTCGGACTGATGAATTTTGAAACTAGTGCCGAGTACCACTTGGAGGGAGCGAGGACTTCGATATTCCGATAGGCCTTTTTTCTCATTCCCCGATGCAATATGCACGCGATCCAGTCTGGATAATAAAGGTAGCCTTATGCAGACACACAGCAAGTGTGTGTTTATGCGAGGGTCGCGGACATGGACCAACTGGCCAAGACCATTATTGGCAAGGCTGAGAAACGACGCGAGTGCAAGAAAGAGAAGAAGACGAGGAGGAAAAAGAGAAGCGTTTGCGCGAAGAATGTTCACAATGCTGTAATTTTCAATGTTTGATCTTCCCATCTGTATGAGGATATCCAAGCAGTATTATACGGGGTGTGCTCACGAACAAGGGGAAGAGAGCCAGGTCGCATCGCGTTTTATTTAACCCGCATTATTATTCCGTTGGAGATCGCGCACTGATCCGTTCGCTTGCAAAGGCAAACTGTTCGTCGCACTTATTTATGGATGAATTCTGTTTGAATTTTTGGAGGCAGTCGCGGGGCTTTTTGCCGTGCATCGAATCAGCGGTAGCAACTTGTGACGGGACTTTGTCTTAGATTCTAGATCATCAGTTAAAATAAAGGCGATTAAGCACTTGGTTGGATTGTTTTTAAGCTTTGTGCATTTTTAGAAGAACGGCTTTGGTGGAGGGCTCTCGCGTAGGATCTGGTTAAGATTTGATCTCTGAAAGATAACTATTTCCACGAAAGCAAGCAAGAGTCGTTTTGTGCAGTTCGATCATAGCAGACGGCAATCAATTTACTTTGTTAATTACCTTAATTTGATCACAGTTAATAGCCGACACGCGCATCTAATTACGCGATCAATAACGCGTACTGCCCGTCTTTGAAAACATAAATCTTGACAAAGTCTAATTACTAATATTACTTGCGCGAGTAATTTATCAAACTTAAGCACACAGGTTTAGGACTAAAGTCCTGGACAAACTGTTGTAAACGGTAGCTTGCAAACTTGAGTTTCGGTATGTTTTCACAAATGCAACCTTCAAATTTGTGCGAGGCTTATCTTTGTTCCTCGCATAGCCACTAATCGATAATGTGGGATTGTTTTCTAACGGGCCATTGAGCGTCTGACCGGCGCAGATTGCATTGTTGTCTTGTCCCAGAGATCACCGCGAGGGTATCGGCCTTCGCGATATCGGTGAGCTTCGGCTGATAGGAAGGGTACACGAGAGAACGAAAGCTCTCTTTCCCGCAGTACTCGTCCTCGGACAGATACAGTCTGTCAATACTACAGCACCTTATCTGCAGCTTCGACGATAGACAGAGACCGAGGAATACTGAAAACAACGCTCGAATCGCTTTGAAAAAAATGCCTTATCGCTTATCCGTGATATCCATTCCATTGTTGTAGGGGCGTCTTTCGGTATCTCATCACGTACTCTGAAGCGGCTGATCAAACTGCGCGCCGAGTTCAGACGATCAATGCGATTGCAAAGAGCAATCGAGAGTCGGTTCTGTTTACGGCTCGTGCAAACTGAATTTCCAATGACCTTTGGCGGCCGCAAACTTCGGACCATGCATGCATCTTCCGGACCAAAATTTTACTTTACTTCCCTAACTCGCAAACTATTCGATTATCCGTTCAATTCAACTCGTAACTCAACTCCCTCAACAGGTGGCTGCTTAGGTACCCCACTCAACTCACGCCAAAGCATCTTAACTACGCATTTAAACTAACTATTTTAAATTCTGTTTAGTCAAATTATCAAATTTCCGCAATCGCCGATCAATTGATCCAATATTTCTTGATCGCTTTATGCTATATCTTGACATAATACAATCAAAAATACAAATAAGTTATTGTTGTTATACAAATAAGATACTAATTTGTTTTAGTTGGGTAACAATTGATCATCGAATATCACAATTCTTCTTCACTGTCGTTTCTCTTCTTTTTTTAGACATGTTTTTCGTGCCACTCATTTAGAATGACGAAACCACGTCTGATTCCGTCCTCGTTATCTGCTTCGACCGCCGATAATTGCCGAGTGAATTATGCACTGCATTATCGCGAGATCGTTTTGCATGGAGTGGAAGATTTTAACCCTACGACACACATTTTATCGGCGTGCCGATAACGATGCGCTGCGATTTGCTGGAGTCTATTGTACGCCAGAGGTTCGCGAGATTATTTTGTTGTTAATTATAACGGCTGATGGATGATAGTTGCTACTTTATCTGATCCATTTCTTCGTACAAGTTTTATTCCATGTATTAAGATTGACTGTATTTTAAAAATAAACCGTATAATTCGAATTTCATACAGTTTTGTGGTGGTCACTTAATATCATTTAATACATTTTGTAAACAAAAGTTATTTTAAAACAAATGTTAAATATATCAAAATTTTCAAACAGATATAATATAAATTAACTACATAGATAAACGTTTCACTTAGTGTAATATTTTAATCCTGCCTCGACTTTGCAACAGAGCTTTCAAATTTGATTGCATTTTATAAATTGGACATGGGGGGAGGGGGGCCCTCTCCCACTCACTTCCTTAATTTGATTCTCAGTCCACTTTTTCACGTTACGGTCTATCAACTCAGCCCCGTTGTTCTCTCGCCGGACAGTGGTAAGCGGTCAAAAACGCCGCTTCGTGGGATACAGATGTGAATTTGGAAGGTGTATATTAATATATGCTATTGTACACAGATGATTAGTATGATATAACTGAAACATTTATGGATTAAAATATATATTTTGCGTATAAAAGCTTTAAGCACCGATGACTTCTGTTACTTTCATCAGCTAATCGATTGGACAAAATGCTCTTTCGTGGGGCCATTTCCAGGTCGTTACGTGCCCTGTACTAGTAATATTTGCACGTTCATTGATTATCGATTGCTTTACCTACACGCTCGTAAAGTACGCGGTACTCCCATTTTGATTAAAACGACAACCGCAATTGTGCTAACAACATAGATAAAAAGTTTCATAAATTAAAAAAATATTAAATTTAAATATGTTATAAATAATTAATATGCATTATTGAAACACAGTGGAATTTATCTAATTTTGAATACAAAAAGTTTGTTGAATTTCATTTAGTATTTTTTTATATATTGTACTATTTAGTGTAATTAGAAATTGATGTTCTGTGCAGACTTGTAAAAATAAACATAATATAAGTTACGTTGATATGGGTTACCATTTACATTATTTTATATATAAATAATTTTCCGTCAGGAAAATTAAAAAAAATGTATATTAAAGTTTGTGTCGTACATGGAATCCTAATAAATAGTATCGTAAAAATATTTCACCAACTAAGAGATACATAAAAATCATATTTAAATGATAACATACGAAAGAATGATATTTGTGACTCGCCAACTTTATTAGATAGTCAGTGATAAACGGTTGGGCGATAGAATATATTAAGGAAATACGTGGTTGATTAGAAATTTTAAGTTAGATTGGAACATTTAAACAAATTTGATTTCTTTGTCTATTGATAAATAGAAAGATACATATTTTACAAACTATAGTTGGTAAAAATGAACTTAATAAATTCTATTGGCTTCTTTTTAATAACATAATACCAAAAAAATAATTTTCTGTGTTATTTTCTGAATTATACGATATATGTATTTATATGTATATATACAAATAAATTTGGTACTTACTTTATCGAATGAGTTTTATTGAAATTTAAAGGCGTGCAATTTTGAGATGCGCGTAATATAATTTGGTTTGCAAGTGTGCAAAATGTCTGAGACAGTAATTAAGCCAATCGTATAGGGGCTCGTTTCAGAAACTATGCCGCTTCCGTCGAGATAACGATAGGAACGCCTAGGTCTGCACCTAGCACCTGTCGATTCTACCCGCAGGTCTAGCCGTGGTGTTGTTCTTTTTTGGAAATGTCGTGATAATTGTTCAATTAATATTGCATCCTTATCGACGATAAAATTTAATATGTAATTAGTTGAACAATACAATAATTAAGCATTTTATATTATTTCGTATTTATATGTCACGATCAAATTTCTTATAAAATTTATATCAATTAATAAATGAATATAATTATTGGCGATCGTAATTGTAAACAAGTTGATTCACTATGATAATGTTGCAGTGCACGAATCTTGGGGAAATGAATGTTTGAAATTCCAATAAGACCGTTTGTAAAGTGTTATTATTGTATTCTCTTAATGGTTCTGATTTTAGAAAGTCGATGTCCGTGTAAGAGACGACGACAACGCGTGTCTTCCTTATCACATTTTGTGGTATCATATACGGGTCGCTAATGTTTCCTTATCAAAACCTACCTACGTAGGAGAACCTACCTACCTACCTACCTACCTACCTACTCCAAGGCGTCCACGACAGTAACATGGCTTTCTAGCTACCAGCACCAACTATCCAGCATAACCGGCGCCATCATTGCCAGGGGACAAAGACTTTCTGGTTTCGCGTTTACGTACAGGCGTAAATGCACTTCCGGTTTGCTTGGCTCGGACATTGTGTTACTTC